>VDFB02168118.1:5429390-5490960 GCA_007258455.2 Sequoia sempervirens
AAACTATGGATTATATAGAACCTTTGAACACTTCTAATAATCATATCGAAACCATAGATGAATATCCTCAACCTTGAAGAAATGAAGAGCATAACACTTAACACTACTTTGTCACATTGAACTCTCTTTCATTTAAATTTTCTCAAAAGCACTTAGAAACCAAGTGAACCAATTGTATCAACAACACTAAGTTAACATATATATAACACATATAAAATATTTTCAACATCTCTCATCAACTATAACACATCCAAATACCTCTCCAAACACATCTTCTACAACTATACTGAAGTAAGACATCAATGACAACACTAGTCTTGTGCTAACATTAATACCAACAACTCGAAGCATCCAGCAAGTCCAATAGTATTGGTTGAAATCATCAACACAAGAATCATTCTAAAGCTCTCTTCATACAAGGGGTTGACTTCAATGACACCACCCAAATAGCTCACAAACAATTCAAGCTTCCAACACTTTCCACTCATGTTTTATTTCCTTAATGGAGTAAGTTCATTGTACACATCTCATACAAGGATAATTGGTTGGATGATTGAAGGTCTTGTAAGACTTAGTACTAACAACATAAAATGAACATGAAACATGAACAAACTTATATATAAACTTGATCCATTGCAAACATGAATCTTGACTGATCATAAGTATCATAATTTTTTCTTATTTTTTACTTGAATATTTTTTAGGATACTCAAATTCTCATTAAATTAACAAGGATTTAAAATGATAAAAAAAAAGTGTATTTATATGCTTTATTTCATTTTACCATAAAATTAATTATCAAAATAAAAATAATAAATAAAATTTACTAAAGTTAAAATACCGATAATAATATATTTAAATTGGGTCCAAAATAAGATCAACATTGGTGGTGGCACCCTATTCCAAACCTATTTTTTATCTTTTAATTTTGTTAAATAAATATTAAATAATAATTACCAATTTAATTTTGATTTTCTAAAGATGGTCATAAAACAAGTAGTTTAATCTGAGCACAATTAGATCCAATTGCATAGGGGCACCGAAACCTAGTGTGAAATTTTCAAGGGTGATAAATTACGTACGTTTTAATTACGCGCGAGAGTATGATGCTCACGCCAGTAAACATGGTTGAACATATGCCGCGCCGAAATAGTTGGCGGACGATGCGTTATACTATTATGGCGCATCCATCAAAAGGGGCAACATACCATCATCCATTCTAGGCTCACCTTCATCCTACACTAAGTGGGGGAAAAGGGTTAGAAAGCCTTATCCCCATATGTCACTTGTCATTGTATCTTTTGACTACTCATTAACCTTTCATGAACATATAAAGAGCAATCTTTGGATGTGGATCACATTTCTTAAGATTGACTCACATGTGACATACTTCCCTCTTTCATGACGTAGCTTATCAAAAACATATGACTTGGCATAGGGCTTTTCAAATAAGCTCTCATGTTCTCATCTTCTACTTTAAAGCAATTGCTCACAACAGTGATGCTAGCAATAGCTTTAAAGTGGGGAGCATATAATACCATAATTCAATTGCATTCTTGGTTCCTAGTGAAGCCTTGTAACTTTTGTAATGTTTTTGTAACTTTTTGGATGACATTTGGTGTGATGTCCTTCATAAGTGTGATCTATCTTAGTGTATTACATTCCTCTTCATGGTCTGATGTGACACACTGCATCCCATAAGTTGTGAATATATTATTCTTTGATTGGTCCTCTCTTGGAGACATTAGCCACAATGTTCCCTAAGTGACTGACCCTGCTTGAACTGAACAATACTCCTTTGAACATATTACATTTTTTCACTTTACAATTTTTCATTTTTACATTTTGCATTCCTTTTTTCCACCTTTCATAACATGAATTTCATGATTTTGGTACCTTTCCTTCTTGTTCATGACCATTTTTCCTTGTGGTGCCTTGTTAAAGTTATCAATGGGTATAGCTTTAACATGGTTGAGCGGAAGCCCACCTAGCAGTATGAATTTTCCCCATAGCCACCTTTTTGTTTGTGAGTGCGCTTCGCCAGACATCGTTATTAATTTTCCTTTTCAGCGCGACCGAGGTTTTGAAGCCCGGAGTTCATCCTCTCACTAAAGTGGGAGCTAAATGTGTTTTAGAAAAAAGGACCCTTTGCTTGAAATGGGGTTAATTGATGATAAATTAGACTTAATGAGGCCTTGATTCAAGTGTTGTGAGGCATTTAATGCATCCACACTAGGTCTTGAACCCTTCCACACTAAATAAATTAGTTTAATGACGCATTGTAAAGGTGTTGTGATGAAGCTACTTTGCCAATTTCACCTTTAGATGAACATATTACAAGATCTCCTAGTATGGTAGACAATATGGAATGAGAGAATGTGACCTTACAAACAACCAAAAATCAAATACAACCTTCTCCTAATCTCCCCACTATCAATAATCAAACACATTCAACCATTAATACCTCCCTTAGTGGTGTTGAAGTTCTTTTAGATGAACCAAACTTTAATTATCATGAACATGTGGTTTGTTGTTCTCCTATGAACTCTCTTTCTAGGGAGGATATTATGACCTAAGACAAAGATAACATACCCTTCAAAGAAACTAAAGATTCTCACTTGTTGTGGGATGTTAACAATATTCAGCCACTTTACACCCTTTACCCACACTCACATAACCTTCATCCTTCCAATAAACCCTACTACACACTTTACCCACCTTCACACAAACAACAAACTCAAAATAAACCTAAACTTATCCTTTACCCACCCTCACATTCACTTCATCACTCTAATCGACCATGCCGCACTTTATACCTGTCGAACACTAATGTATTGCAACAATCTAGTGAGGATACTATTGCTTATACCCACAATCACCACAACCAATTCCACCATCATTACCTTTTCCTAATCTGCCTAGTGCTCCTCATTATAACCCACCTACAAAGGAGTATGATATTATTGAACAATTAAAGAATACTCCCACAAAAATTTCTCTTTGGGATTTACTTTAGACCTCGCCAAATTACAACACTATTCTTCAAACCACTCTAAAATAAATCACAATTCCTCCTGAAACCACTCCAAATGATGTGACAGCTCTCATCCACAAACATAAACTTGAAATTACTTTCCATCAACATGACCTCTCTCCTTTAGAACTTTGCATAAACAACATGATGCCTTTATGATAATTGCTTGATTCAATCACACATGTATCAAATGCACTCTCATATATAATGGTACTTGTCTTAATGTGTGTAGTGTGAGTCTCCTTGATCAATTTAACATTGATAGGTCACAAATAATACCTAATTCCACATCTATTCAAGGATTTGATAATTCAACAAAGCAATCAATTGGTGTAATCACTTTGCCTATTACGGTTGGGGTGGTTACTTTGGAAACTCCTATTCATGTCATACCTTATGATCTTTTGTGCAATCTTCTTTTAGGAATACCATGGATTTATGAGAAGAATGCAGTGCCTTCAACCATTCATCATATAATGAAATATGTCTATAATAATAAAATTTATCAAATTGAAGCAGATCCTGAATCTGAAAGTTGCTCGCATCTTGAAAAAGGAGCTACAAGTCCTCTAACAACATTGATTCCCACTTCCAACGTAGAAATTGAACACAATGATGAGGAATTTCAATCTAAATTCTTTCGTGACAATTGGAAATCCTTGGAATTCACACGATCAGTTATGGGTGAATACATATTCACACGCAAGAAAGATAAGAAACAAGAATAACCAACTATCTTGTCAACACAAAATTTGGATGACCTTTCAAAATTGTCCACCTCAACCACTTTATACAATTCCACAAACTGTACAATCAACCCTGACAAACACGAAAATGAACAACCACCCGATTCCAAAGCACTAAAAAAAATAATGGAAAAGGGTATGACTTCATGAAACAATTTGGTATAATGGAAAAAGTTATGGTGCTCAAGAGTAAGGTATCCACAACCCTATAGATCTTAACACACAAAAAACTACTCATGGTCTTGCTTATTCTCCTTTAACCATGATTATCCACTCTTCACTTAACATCAATACTATCACACAAGATTCTTCCAAGACTCTTCCTTATTCACATAAATAACCTTAGTTGCTACTCCTTGCCATGTAATAGTTGTAGGATGATCACATTTTCACTATTACATGTCTTGCATCCATTGAAAGGGGCAGCATACCATCATCCATTCTAGGCTCACCTTCGTCCTACACTAAGTGGGGCCAAAGGGTTAGAAAACCTTATCCCCATATGTCACTTGTCATTGTCTCTTTTGACTACTCATTAACCTTTCATGAACATATAAAGAGCAAGCTTCAAATGTGGACAACATGTCTTAATATTGACTCACATGTGACATACTTCCCTCTTTCATGATGTAGCTTATCAAAAACATATGACCTAGCATAGAGCTTTTCAAATAAGCTCTCATGTTCTCCTCTTCTACTTTAAAGAAATTTCTCACAACAACGGTGTTAGAAACCGCTTTAAAGTGGGGGCATATAATACCATAATTCATTTTCATTGTTGGTTCTTAGTCTAGCCTTGTCATTTGCATAATGCATTTGTCACTTTGTGGATGACATTGGATGTGATGTCTTTCATAAGTGTGATCTATCTCAGTGTATTACATTCCTCTTGCTGGTTTGATCTAACGCATTGTGTCCCCTAAGTTGTGAATATACTATTCTTTGATTGGCCCTCTCTTGGAGACATTAGACACAATGTTCCCTAAGTGACTAACCTTGCATGTACTGAGCAAGAATCCTTTGAACATTTTACATTTTTGCACTTTACATTTTTTCATTTTTACATTTTGTTTTTCTTTTTTCCACCTTATGTAACACAACTTGCATGACTATGGTACCTTTCCTTCTTGTTCATGAGAATTTTTCCTTGTGGCGCCTTGTTAAAGCTATCAACATATATAGCTTTAACATGCTTGAGCGGGAATCCCACCTAGCGGTATGAATTTTCCCTATAGCCACCTTTGTGTTTGTGAGTGCATACCAACTAGTGTATGTATCTTAATTTTTGGGCTTTCTCACCCTGCGGATGACTAGTTCTATGGCCCCAGAGAGAGTACACCATCTTCCCTTTCATTTTTGTCATTGCATGATTTTGTATCCTAGGGGGTTGGCCACTTCCTTTAATTGTTTTCATTATTTTTCATTTGCATTTGTGCACAGAAATCTCTCTTGAATGGCTACTTTAGTGTGAGTTTGAAGGAGGTTTGAACATCCTCTCACTAAAGTGGGGGCTAAATGTGTTGTAGAAAAAAGGACCCTTTGCTTGACATGGGATTAATTCATGATAAATTGGATTTAATGAAGCCTTGATTCAAGTGTTGTGAGGAATTTCATCCATCCATACTGGGTCTTACTGAATAAAATGTGTTTAACGATGTCTTGTAAAGGTGTTGTGAAGTCTTGTAAAGGACTTCCATGCTTTTCTAGACTTAATCAACTTATTTATCCCTTATTCAAAATTATAAAATGTGTTTAATAACATTATTACATCAATCTAGAAGGTTCTTAATGTAAATTTAACTCTAAACTAGTGTTCTAGTGTGATTTACACATTCACATTCATTTTTGTGCCCTTTTGGGCTATGTGCTCTTAATTTTAATGTTGTAAAGAGTATTTAATCACACTTTCACATTTATTTATGTGTCCCAAGCCCTATTTAACTTTTACATCATCACTAATAGGTCTTAATTAATCCATATTATGCATCCTGAAGCTTTAATTGATCAAATACCTGACATGATGGCAATTTAAACCTTATTTCCCAATTCCTTGGCTTCTTAGGTGTTGAAATGGCCCCTGTGGGACCCATGAACTATGCATGGTGAATCAGTCCCATCGACGTGGGAACTATTCACCATTTGTGGTGAATGAGTCCTATCTGGCCCCCATTTTGACCTTTGAGTGTGAAATAAAGTGAAATTTTAGAAATACCATTTTTGCTTAAATGTCGGCCTACTCGATGGGCAGCTAGCAGAGTACTAACAATTGTCTGCTCAAGCGGTGACATCACTCATTTTACATCTCCACAATCTTTTCCTCATTCGTTCGAAGCATTCAATTCTACCATTTCAGATTTAAAACATTTCATCAACTCTTCGAAACGCTTTCGAAGCGCTTTGGAAACCCAACGGTACGACTTCGCCACCGGGACTTTCATCTCATCAGGATTTAGATGATTTGATAAAAGCACTTACCAAGTTAATGCCATAACCTCTTCGGTACGACTGGCTTTTTCAAGGGTTTAATTACCAAAGGTAAGGTTTGACCAAGGCAAACCCCTATTCACTAACCTCTAATCATTTTTTCCCTTTTTCTTGTTTTTTTGCAGCCCTTTGTTTGTAGATTTCATAGGTTATTAGCTATTGAAGAGTGATTTTCAAGTCAACTTAAGTCAAAATCATGCTTGGAGAGAGTTATTTGCCCATTTTTTGCAGATTTGACTTCAACAACCTGACACACAAACATTCTCAGATTTGGTGTTGTAGAATTGTCTCCTAGTTTTCTAGGAATTTGGGGGAGGAATGATTCACCACGTATGGGGAATGAGTCCCACCTTATTATTGGAAACTTGAGTTTTGTCAGATTTCATATCCCAACAAACAAAAATCAGCTCCCAAAAGTTTTTCACCATTAAGTGGATTGATTCTCCACCCTGGGCGAATGAGTCCCACTGTGAAAAATCAAAAAGTTTCACCAGCATCCAGAACACTCCAGAAAGCTCACATTTCACCCAAGTGCACTCAGATTCATCTCTGTACTTTTTGATTCGCATAATTTCTTCATTTACATAGTTGTTTGTATATCATAATGTGTTTTCAAATATAGTTGTAATTACACTTTTGCATTCATTTTTAGTCACCTAGATTAATCTATTGCATTCAGTTAACTTCATTTACATCACATCACATCGTACACCTCCTAATTTGAGTGATACATGAGCATTTTTGGCCCTATATCTCTCCTTTTAGGTGAAAAACCCTAGAAGTGCAAGAGTAGTCCATAGGGTCCCAAAAATCTATGTTTTAGTTAGTTCACTCATTAGCATCATATATCTACTATCTAGCAAGCTACATTATGCTAGTTTGTATGATGAGTTTCAAAAGGCTATAAATTTATGTTATGCTAGTTTACTCATGAAACACATGGCTTCAATAATAAGAAAGTTGTGTTATGTTAGGTGGCCATGTAGAAAGGTGCTAGAATCCATGAATCATCAATTTTCATTATGCTAAATCCATGGACTATTTTTTCAATCATGCCTCAAGGAGGGCATAAAATTTTATCATGGAGGACTTTTGTACCAAAAGTTGATGAAAAGACTAAATCAATCTCTAGTTTTATGTGGCATTATTTTGGGTAATGTTTCTAGTTGATCTAATTTTATGTGTTTAATACAAATAATATATTTCACTAATTCTACAACATGATGTAGGTGAATCATGGGTTCTAATTGAAGCTCCCTAATAATTAGTAAATGTAAATATTTTATATAGAAAACTACTTAATTCTTGGTTGATCATACAATATTGATGAGAAAGAATTAAACCCCATTTTGAAATTTTAATTGTCCACTTAATCTCCTTAGAACATAGTCACCTCATGAAATAATTTAGAAACATTTTAGTTGGGATTTTAACTGTTTAACAATTGAAATTTTTATTGTAATATGAAGGAATTTTCTAGAGTGAGAAAACCTAATGGAAACATGAGATAATATTTTTAAAAATGGAAAAGAGGGGTCAAAAAGGAAAAATATAGATCTTAAAGAGGAAAAGTATTCCACATACATGGAATTAAAAATTTAATTCAAATAAAATAAACAAGACATGTGAATTAGAGAAAATTGGTGAGGGAAGAGGAAATAAAAATATAATAAGGAAGAAGACGAGGTTCCTAGAGAAAAAAAATGGTAAAAACTAAATACACCGAGGAAGAGAGATTAGGAGAATGTGAAGAAAAATGTGGAAAAAGGAAAAAAATGTAAACTAGTGTTCAACACTGAAAATATTGAGAGGAGGGGTGAATCAATATTCCATTAAACCATTTGATCATAATCCATCCAATAATCAAAACATATCTAGCTAAAATATGAATGAAATAATGAAAGGAATCACAAGATCACATAACACATGAACACCAAGATTTTTATGTAGGAGAGCTTCAAGAGGGAAAAACGCGGTGACGTTATCTCATAATATATATTATAATTGGTTGCCGTTATTTGGGGCTCTCACTACTAGGACATGTATCCAATAAGACTCCTATGAAATAGATACAAGAAATATGGTACTGCAGCTAAGGAATTTTGGAACTTCAACTACGCGAATTTTACCTTCACTTTTCTTTGAATTGTAGTTCCTTTGAAACACTGCAGATACGAAGGCAAAGGCTTCAGCAGCACACCGGAAATGCTTTCGCGTTCACAACAGAACCTACTTTTATTTAGATCTACGCACATAAATTCTTTGAGTTTGCAAAATATCATATCTTCTACAATCTTAAAAATGTCTTACATATATACCCAATACATCCACACACATCAATTAGGTTCACCTAATTAGATGTAGCCCTTATTTAATTCAAATTTAACTTGCTAGTTCCATACTTGAATCAAAGATGTCTTAATGATGAAATCAAACATTCACCAATTAATTTAGGTAAAAATGGTCCTAAACTAGATCCTATTAACATTTGTAATACATATTTAATCTTCACAACACATATCAAGTATTAGGTCAACCAAAAATTAGACCTAATCACAAAATAAGCCAACTAATCAACCGCCAACAATCCATATGATCATATAATCACTTCCATTTGGAATATATAGTATAATGAAACCTATAAATGATCTCCCAAAATTTTAAATACTAATTCCAATTACTAGAGGAACGTGAACTAGCTTACACTTACCCATTTACACTATATAAGGCCAAAATGTTATGTTGAACTTCTGTTACTTGTAACTTTTAGTTTGTTCAAGAAAAATCATTTAAATATTGGTCATAGATGCATATAATAGTGAATAATAAAATACCATAACCTCATAAGTTGATCTTATTACACAAGCAATTCTAGACCAAATTACTGAATTAAGATGTCTCCATTTTGTTCACTAAATTTGAGAAAACTAACAACAAATAGTGTTGGCGTCAATGACAACACATTAAAGGGTTCCTTCTTCATTCTTTCAAAAATATCCCCATTTTTCATTGATCGAAACATGTGCCAAAAATGAATCTCAAAAACTCAAAACATACATCATCAAAAACTATCTTCAAAACTTCAAATTTCCATGATCTGCCCCTTTCAAGCATACTTAAAACTTTCTCCCAAAAAATCTCTTATCATATTTCTAGCTTCTCCATCACCAACATTTCTACCTAATTCTTCACCCCCTTTGACATCAAGGACAAAGGTTTTACCGGTAACACACCTGTAAGCTTTAATATTTGATGTATATGTATAAAAAGACAATGAAAATATATTGACTCCCCCTTAGGGAGTTATTCTAAAAATTTGATACAATCATATGTACTTTAGAAAAACTAAAAGAAACTGAAACAATGAAAGAATATTAGATGAAAAATGTTCAACCTGAGGAGGAGGGATCTTCTAACTCCTTAAGGATTTCTTTATAGGTATATTTTCCTTCATTCCAAAGCTTTTTGGCTACAACAAGTGATTTGTACATTGATTGTAGCTCTACAATGTTCTCGTCTCCCTCTTTTAGAGAACTTGGATTATAATTTATCTTTTCAAGCCTTTCTGCATCAACAAGGGAACTTGACATAGGTATGTGTTTGGTCTTCACCAAGTCCCCAATCTTTCAAAATCTTTTTATTAGGTCATATTTTTTTTGGTGTAAGGTGAAAATATTGTTCTTTAGATTAAAATTGACAGTCCAAGAGATATAATATTTTTCTTTAGTTGGGTCAAAATTATTGGAGGCATTTGATATTTGTCTATCAATTGAGCTCATTATGTCCTTAATGCCTTGAGTGGCATCCGACCACCTCATGCAATACAAGAACAAGGTCTTAGCCTCATCTTCACACCCTTGTACTTGTTTTAGATATTCTTTTACTTTCTCATATGTATATGCACATCTATCTTGTAGCTAAATTAGTCTCTTTTTAGAAAATCTTGATTCCACTTCCTTTTTAGTCTGCTCCTTTAGACTGGAGGCATACTCCTTGAGCGAATCAATTAAAAACTTCAAATTTTCAATTGGAACTTTAATGAATTATCAATTGTGGCACCACGAGTAACATGCTATAGATACATGATAACATCATTAATGAGTTATGTCCCCTTTTGGTGTGTTTCTATAATTTCCTTTTTTCTAGAGGCATGGAAGACATCTTTGAGCTCCAACTTCCTAATAGGTGAGATATTGTCAAGATCCACACTACCTTGTGGAACCTCTTAGAATGGGGTATTAAGTGCTATGATATGGTTTAAGACATAGAGCACACCCACTTTCAATTTATTCCATTCAAGGACAACACTAGAGATCTTAATGCAAAAGAGAAAGATATCTTGCAATATGGATATCCTAAGGGTTGAATGCAAACTAATAATGGGTTCACCACCAAGTAAGAACTTGGAAAGAAAAATACAATGCAAGTTGAAATGTACAACCATAATGTGATGCAAACTTGAAATAAATGACTTAAAAATGCATATAAAATAGAATAACAAGTTGTGAAATGAAATATTTGTTCCTGGGAATTTGAAGATAACTAGAAGGAGCTAGAAAATGCTTGCAATTCTTACTTTTTTACCTAGTGGAACTCATTCTCCATTTTAGGAAAATCAGTCCCATATTTGGATTTCTGCAAAGGAACAAGTTTTAGGGAAAAAGGGCATCTAAATCTGCAAAAATATCTGGGAAACACCTATAGTGGGATTCATTCAACACTTGTGGTGAATCAGTCTCATTCTAATTTTTTAAGAATTCAAAGTCTTAATCAATTCATTTCATTCTTTTCAATATACTTCTCTAGGTTTTCAGATCTGAAACTCTAATTTTGGGGTTGTAGATGATGTTTTAGTGAAGATTATGACCTTACAAATAGGGCAATAGCTCCAACAAGCTTGTAACCTAATCTTCAATGATATTTCAAGCTCCAAGAAACCTAGATCTACAATTACCCATGTAAAGAGGAGAAAACTTGTTGCTTGCTAGTTAATAGGGGTTTTCCTTGGTCAAACCCCTTTTAGGTAATCAAACCAAATGATGAAACAATGAAAAAACATATGAAGCATGAAACATGAACAATGATACCTTGAATGATGTCATATAAGTGTATGACTCAACATGAAATGACCATGAAGGATGTGGATCTTGATCTTGAAAATAGGTGTAGAACAATACTTGATCTTTGATCTTCAATACTACATTACAACACTAGATCAGTAACATGATTCATGCTTGATATCCTTGAAAAAATGATAGATATTGAATTATTGCAACAATTAATGAAGAATTCTACCCTTGAATGTCTTAAAAATGATCAAGTGACTAATCTCTATATGATCTTGTGAAGTCTTGGAATGCTCGAATCTTGCTTAAAACCAAAATTTGAACTTAAAAACCAAAGGTCACCATAGAAGAAATTTGAACTTAAAACCCAAATTTTCTACTAAAAGCCTTAAAATAGATCAAATGGGACTCGTTTACCCAAAGTGGTGAATTGGTCCCATAGGGCCTATTTTGCTTGCTAAAGTGTTGAAGAGTGTGTACATTAAGCTTATAGGTTGATATTTTTGAGTTTTTTTATTAAAATACGTCTTGTGATGCACAATATAAGGTCATATAGGCCTATTAAAAGGTCACAAATGCAAGAGGGCACAAAAATTCAATGTCAATATGTAAATAAATACATTTTTCAACACTAAATTAAGGGAAAAAATAAGGTCTATTTAGCTTAGAATGGTCTGAATTCCCATGTGAATGTGTAAAACACATTACAATAGTAGATTAGGTCCACCTTAGCTTACAAGCTTCTTAAATTTAATGTGAAGGTGTAAACAAATACACTTTACAACACTAAATTAAGGAAAGGTTAAGTTTATTTAGCCTAAAAGGGACCAAAACCTATTATGGATGTGTAAAAATCTTCACAAAACTAGATCAAGGTGATATCAGAACCAATTTATCATTAATTGTCCTCAAATCAAACAAGCAAAGGTGTAATTTTTTCATTGTTACATCTAGCCCCCACTTTAGTGAGAGGATGAATTTTATTCAAACTCATACTAAAGTAGACATTCAAGAAGGTTCCAAGTGTATTGATCTGGATGGTATAGGATAACACAAAATGAGGAGGTGTTCAAGCCCCCCAAGATTTAATATCCTAAGTCAAACCTATATAAGCACAAAAGGACAGACATAATATGCAAGATTTGCAGCAAGACAATATACACAAACATTCAATGTCGATAACTAAAAGAAAGAAAATAAAGTAAAAATAAAAATAAGGTAGATATAGCTTTGACCATTTGTCCAACATGATGTGGATCAAATCTAATTTTTTTGTCCAAAAATGCACACTTACTCTAAGCCAATGAAACTCTTGGCTATTCATTGGGTGAGTAATCCAAGAGGGTGAAAATGTACACACATAACCGATATGTGTCCATCACACACACGTTAGTGACTATGGGAAAGTCATGTCCTCATTCATCTTTTTATCAAGACATACCAAAGTTATACTTCTTGATAACTTTGATAAGGCACCACACAAAAATATCTTTGAGCTCCATGAGGCGAGCAAAGCCATGTATGCTTGAAACTCATAGATATTGTAAATGCAAAATAGTGCAAGGTTTGTTCAAAGGGATTTTTCTTAGTTCATGCAAGGTATGTTCTTAGGGAACATCATGCCTAATGTCTCCAAGAGAGGACAAGTCAAATAAATATCATGTTCTTAGAGGAAATCAAGCCCAATGGAACCACCAAAGAAAGGATGCATTGCAAGAAGATAGAAAATTGCATAATGAAACATGAGTGTCTATGTATTCCCCCACTTTAAAGTGGTTGCTAACACCATTGTTGTGAGGAATTGCTTTAAAGTAGAAGAAGACATGAAATATTATTCATAAATCCCTATGCCAAATCATATGTTTCTAAATTGAACTACATCATGAATAAGTATGTTGCATGTGAGTCAACTTAAGGGATGGTGTCCACATACCAAGCTTTCTCTTATATGTACATGAAAGCTGGTCAACTAGCCAAAAAGAGACAACGACGAGTGACATATGTGGACAAGGATACCTAACCCCTTACCCCCACTTAGTGCATGACAAGGGTGAGCCGAATAGGTTGAAAATAAGTAATAGTTAGAGTAACTAGGTGCTTCGACATGAGGAAGAGCAGGTCACAGTCCCTAAGATGTTGAATTTTGTTGGTTAAAGCATTGCATTCATTAGTAGAATGACCCTGAACTCTTGTAATAGAATTTATTTCACATTCTTAGGAGGGATATCAAACAATCTTGGAGCAGTCTCAACAAGATACCTTCTTGATCAATGGTAGAAGGTGTTCCTTTATTTTGAAAAAAAGATATCTCTTGCTTAGTACAAGATGCCATACTTACACAAGACTCTTTAGATTCTGAAATTTTTTTCTCTCCTTGAAAGGAGGATGTGTTCAAAATCTAACAAATTCAAATTATTATTGTTTTGTGAGATGAAATTGATGTTAAGCGAGGATTTCTTTGTTTCTTTCATTTCTTTCAAAGGGTAACATTCAAGATGACTAGTGTCTATCAGTTCAGGATGCACTAATGTTAAAGTTGGCTTAGAGGAATTTTTTTTAATAGTGTTGATATTAAGTGAAGGCTTGTTTCTTTGTTTCGAGGGGCAATAACCAAGACCACTAGTCTTTTATTGTGTGTGAGGCTCTATAGAGACATGGATACCTTGTTCTCTATCACCACGTCTTTTTCCACTATATCCAAGTTGTTTCATAAGTTTGTAACTTTTCCATAAATCATTTTCATTGCTTTTGGATTAGGTGGTTGCTCATGATTAATTTTGTCAAATTTTTTGGTGTAATTTGTTGTCTTTTGTACTAAAGTGGTTGAGGTGGATGATTTCGAGGGGTCTGCTAAATTTTCTGTTGACATTACTGATTTTTTTTTTCCCTTTTTAGGATATTTTTTTATGATCTCATATTCACCCATGAATGATGGGAAATCTAAGGAATCCCAATTTTCTTCTAATAGTTTTGACACTTTTTCCATCTTTCGTTTCGTTTCATTTATAGGTTCAATGTTTGTATTTGGAATTAGGTAGTTTAGAGAAATTTTCCTTGCTTTTTTAACTTGTAAGAAACTTTCAGGTTGGGGGTTTATTTCAATTTGTATACCTATTGTTATAGACATATTTTATGATATGATAAAGAGTTGAAGGCCATACATGCATCTCATGAATCCATGGTCTTCCTAAAAGAAGATTGTATGATAGATCATGAGGCATAACATGAATCAGGGTTTGTAAGGTAGCCTTTCTCACTGTAATAGGTAAAGTAATCACATCGAGTGGTTGCTTTCCTATATTGTCAAATCCCTGAATCAATAAGAAGTTATGGTCAATTTTTGATTCATCCACTTGCAATCTATCTAAAATTTACACACTACACACATTAATGGTTGAGCCATTATCAACAAGGGTCCTTTTCATTCTTTTTCTATTGAATTTGGCTATTATCATGAAGGCATCATTTTTCTTTCTCATTTCCAAAGGGGGGAGCTCATGTTGATGAAAAGTAATGTCTATGTTGTTTGAAGTTATGGCTTGACTTTGGGCTACCATATCATTTGAGTGTGCATTATGATGGATAGGAAATTGTTGTAAAGCACTTTGAATCATGTTGTGATTATGAGGAGAGGCTTGAATAAGATCATACTCATTTCCAATTTGCAAAGGAAAATGAGGATGACTAGGTAAGATAGGAGTAGGAAATGAGAGGGAATTTGGGGTTGGTTTTCTTGGTTGCAAATTGTTTCCCGTGTTATATGCATAAGCAATGGTATTATGAATCAATTGTTGCAGAACATTATTCTTAGGTGGGTAAAGGATAAGTTAAGGTTTTTATTTATTTTGAGGTTTGTGTGAAGGTGGGTAAAGGATGAGTTGATTTTGATTAATATTAACATCCCTTAGTGAATAAAATTATAATTCTGCTTCATCATCTTCATCTAAGGACACTATATAATTATTATCAATGTTATCCTTTTTCTTGTACCATGATATCCTCCCTAGGAGGAGGGTTTTTAGGAGGACTACAAGCTAGATGTTCATGACATACAAATATTGGTTCCTATAAATTTAATTCATCACAAGTAAGGGAGTTATCAATGGTTCAATTGTCTGGTTTATCAATAGTGGGGATATTAGGAGAAGGCTCTATTTGATTGTCCTTTTTCTCTATGGTCTCATTCTCTTTAGCCATACTATCTACACTAGTAGGAGAGCTTGTAAGATGTTCATTACATTCCATGGTTAGTTTTTGTAAATTAGCTTTATCACAAGTAGGGGAGGTATCAACAGAAGGACAACTATGATTTTCATGCTCACCTAATATATCTTTCCAAATGGTAGGAGCATTAGGGAAGGGAGGAATAAGATTCTCATGACTTTCAATAGGTGCATCTTATAATACCAACCTATCCTCTTCACGTGAAGGAGGGATAGTAGGAGAGGGACAATTATGGATATCTATGATATCATCCTTTTTTGTTAAACATTCTTGAAAGCAAGGGATGAATGGAGACTAGGTATGGTGTTGTTTAGAAATGTTTCTATGATCTCATCTTCTTGTTTTTGAATATCTTCCAAAGGGGGGTGAGGAGAGGGACAACCAAGACCCTCAATACTTCTACCTTCTTTGACAAATACATCGTCATCACTAATAGGATAGGTATCAAGAGAAGAACAGGTATTATTGTTATCATTTTGTATGCTTGCATCCTCTTGTATCATACCATCCTCGCCAATAGACAATGTAATCCTAGGAATTGTGTCAATGGTTTGATCCGCTTTCTCTAAGATTTTCTCATAACTATTAAAGATAGTAGAAGGATGACTAAAAAATTTCTTAATGACCTCATTGTTGTACTCTAAAATTAACTCATAAGAGGGGATGTTGTACTTATGCAATCCATTTTAAAACGTATCAAAGCCACATCTCTTGAAAGAAAACATGCTATCATCAAAAAGTAAATTATGTACAATTCAATGACCTAGAGTGAAATGTTTAAATGGAATTTTTTAGATTTGAAACAAGGTAATTTGTTGATTACACTAGGAAAAAAATTGAAAGTTAAAATTATGTAAATGCAATTTTCTAATTGAGTAATGCATGAAATGGACCAATTTAAGCTAGATTTAGTGAAATGTGTGTAACATAAACTGAACCAACTAAAAAAGATAGTTAATGGTAGCCAAAAAAGTGCAAAAACAAGGTTTTTAGTGTTGTAAATGGTAGTTTCAGATGTGCACTGGGATTGATTTGCTCAAGGTGACAAGTGAGTTCCAATGGGGATTTTCTTCAAAAAATTTAGAAATTGTTAATTTATTTTTATGCTTTTTATGTTGTATGACCTGAAGACTAAATGAAAATGTAGATTTTAGATGATTTTCAATGATTTGAGATGTAAAAATGCAACCCATATGCACTTTCACTAATGAAAAAATTAGAAACCCTATAATGTCAATTAACTAATGAAAAACCTAATGCGAAGTTAATGCAAGCTAGATCTAGGATTATGGAGGACTCCAAATCTGAAAATGAAATGTTTCAAATGCAATTTCACCAAATAGGAACTTCTTAAAATGGGGTATTAAGTTCTATCATATAGTTTAAGATATAGAGCACACCCACTTTAAAGTTATTCCATTCAAGGATACCCTAGAGATCTCAATGAAAACGAGAAATATCTCTTGCAATAGGGTTATCCTAGGCGCTAAATGCCAACTAATAAGGGGTTCACCACCAACTAAGAACTTGGAAAGAAAAATGCAATGCAAGTTGAAATGAAAACCCATAATATGATGTAAAATTGAACTAAATGACCTACAATTGCATACAAAATAGAATAACAATTTGTGAAATAAAATATGTGTACCTAGGAATTTGAAGATGACTAGAAGGAGCTTGGAAAGGTTAAGAATTCTAACTTTTTGGCCTAGTGGGACTCATTCGCCATTCTACATGAATTAGTCCCAAATTTTGATTTCTACATAGGAACATGTTTTAAGAAAACGGGTATTTGAATCTACAAAAATCACTAAAAAACACCTATAGTGGGACTCATTCACCACTTGTGGTGAATCAATCCCATTCTAATTTTTCAGTAATTCAAAGTCTGAATTTATTCTTCTTAGTTTGCTCAATCTACTTCTTGAGGTTTTCAGATCTGGAAGTCTAATTTTGAGACTGTAGATGACCTTTTAGTGAAGATTATGACCTTTCAAATGGGTGGAAAACTCCAACAAGCTTGTAACCTAATCTTCAATGATCTTTCAAGCTCCAAGAAACCTAGATCTACAATCACAAATGTAAAAAGGAGAAAGCTTGTTGATAAATAGTGAATAGGGGTTTGCTTTGTCAAACCCCTTTTAGGTAATTAAACCAAAGGATGAAACAATGAAACAAGGACATGAAGCATGAAACATAGGATATGAAACATGAACAATGATACCTTGAATTATTTCTTGTAAATCTACAACTCAACATGAAATGGCCATGAAGAATGTAGATCTTGATGTTGACAATAGGTGTTGAACAATGTTTGATCTTAGATCTTCAATGCTATATCACAACACTAGCTCAATAACATGCTTGATACTTGATATTCTTGAAATGAAAATGTATCTATAATTTTTGTAACAATTAATGAAGAATTTTTCCCTTGAATGCCTTCAAAATGATCTTGATTGATCTCTAGATGATCTTGTGAAATTTTTGAATGCTTAACTCTTACTTGTTTGACTTGATACCATGAGTTCTTGATTAAATAATGAATTGAGACCTTATTTATATAGGAAATCCACTCAAATGACCATTAATTTGATCCCAAAGGCCGACATAGAATAAATTTGAACTTAAAACCCAAATTTTTTGCTCAAAAACTTAAAAATAGATAAAATTGGACCCATTCACCACTTTGGGTGAATGAGTCCCATCGGGCCGACATAGAATAAATTTGAACTTAAAACCCAAATTTTTTGCTCAAAAACTTAAAAATAGATAAAATTGGACTCATTCGCCATCTATGGTGAATGGGTCCCACCTGGATGGGACTCATTCACGCAAAGTGGTGAATGGGTCCCATAGGGCCTATTTTGCTTGCTAAAGTGTTGGGGAGTGTGTAAATTAAGCTTATATATTGATCTTGTCATTTTTTTTTATTAAAATATGCCTTGGGATGCATAATATAGGGTCATAGGGGCCTATTAAAAGGTCATAAATGCAAGAAGGCACACAAATTCAATGTAAAATTGTAAACAAATACATTTTTCAACACTAAATTAAGGAAAAAATAAGTCTATTTAGCTTAGAAGGGTCATAAATCCCATTTGAATGTGTAAAACACATTAGAAAACTAGATTAGGTACACCTTAGTTTATAGGCCTCTTAAATTTAAAATGAAGGTGTGAATAAATATAGCTTACAACACTAAATTAAGGAAAGTTTAAGTGTATTTAGCTTAAAAGGTCCAAAAACCTAATGTGTATGTGTAAAAATCATCACAACACTAGACCAAGATGATATTAGGTCCAATTTATCATTAATTATCCTCAAATCATGTAAGGAAAAGGTGTAATTTTTCCATTGTTACACCTTGATACATTGGGAGCATTATCAACTAGGGAGGAATACCCAATTGAAATCTCATCTGCCTTGTCAAAAGACCCTTAAGTGTATTTTCAAAGGATTCTTCAGATGGATTCGGTAGCTCCATATTCTTTTGAGACTCTTCTTCATTCCTTTGAACATTGTTCTCTTCTTCCTCTTCATTGTCAGAGGGATTTTCCTTTTCTTTATCTTTTCTTTCATCCTCGTTCTCTTTCTTATTATTTTTATTCCCACATCTCATTTTCCTTTTCTCCTTATTTTTTATTTGCATCCTTATCTTGATTATTTTCATTTTCATTTCTTGTATTTTCATCTCATTTCTTAGCACCATCATGACCATTATTTTCTTGGTCTTCATGGTCTTGAGGACTTACCAACTACTTTGACTTCTCTTTCTATGACTATTTCCCTTGACCTTTATACTTCTTTTTCTAAAAGTCCATGTTGTTGAAGTAATCATTTACTTGTTTTGTTACCCTTTTATTCCTTGTAGGTGCTAATGTTTCCATGTGCACTTTAGATGATTTTTCCTCATATATACCATGTCTTAGCAAAGAGGGGTCCTTAGTAATCTTCAATAACAATTAAATATATCCCCCAGATTCATTCTTAGAAACCTCATATCAAAGAGGTTCAATCCATACTATCCTTGGTTCAATAGTCTCTATTATGCATTGATCAATAGATACAAGGAAGTTATTTCATTTACATACTTCTCCACTAGATTTTAAGGAATCCTATCTCTGTCATGCATATTCTTTTGAGATATTGCAAAAAATGTAGTCAATGCATCATCTTAAGCTCTATAGTCAGCTATGTTGTGCATATAGTCAAAGATTTGGTGTCTCAATGGTCTACTTCTATCCCATACAATGTCTTTCTTTCTAGGAAACTCTCTCAAAAATTAAAAAAATAAGCACATAATCAGAGTTATGAATTTAAATGCATACTTCTTCTCTCTAGTTTGTTTTATTTTTTTCAGAACTTGCTACTAGAGCAACTCACATAATTCATAATCCTTCCCATTCACCACCATTTCATGTGCAACATAGATAGCAGTTGTAGACACATAATTAGATCCCTATTAGTAAAGTATATTTTGTGACATATCATGGTTGAAGCATACTTTACAATAGGATTTTTGATAGGTTTTATTGTCACTACTCTTCTATCAAAGGTAGCACTAGTTAACTCCGTAACCACTTTTCCCTTCATAATTTTTTGTACTAATATAGGTCTTATATCATATCCTATCACTACCTCGATCACCTCCTTATAAATTAGTTCGAGCATATTTTTATAGATGAATTTGTCATCCATTATGCTCAATGCAAGCCTCACATACTTTGCATCCACATCATTGATGTAGTTAGGGAATCAATTCCAAATATCCAGTTTCTTTCACAATAGATTAACATATTTTTGTTTTACTAAGAACTCATCTCGAATTAACTCATTAGACCATAGATCTTTGATATTATTGTGATTATATTCATCCAAATTTTTATTCATGTAAACCCTAGTATCCTCAATGGGTAAAACCCTATGAGGAATCTTTGAAAAAGCACCACTGGGGTTGTTATCAAATACTTTCCATAAATATCTATTTTTTTTGTCGAGGTCTTTTGGTGATGTTAACAACAATCAATGTGACCATTATAACATCAATTCAATCTCAAATTTGTATGAAATCACTTCTATTTCAAACACATAAAGCACAAATAGTTGTAAATACCTTTTATGTACTTAATTGGGATCGAGGGTTTAAATGTTCTACACCAAATTTCTTTGAATCACCTTCAACACTCTTTCAATTCACTATGATTTCAACAAATGTACAAAACTGATTAAAAGCAACTTATGAATTCACTTTGTACCTTTTCTATTTACACTAATTTCACATTAAATGCTTCAAGTTCCAAAAAGCTAAAGAAACCCTTGACTAATAAACCCTAAAAAGTTCTACATTTCTTTCAATTTGCATATTTTCTACTGGTTTCTTTTCCAAAATCTTAAGCATGTCATTTTACATCATATATCTTCATGTCACTCCTTGAAACCTTATATTTCTAGGGGGTTGTTTGATTTTCCTATTATTTCTCGCCTTAAGTCCATACCTAGTTTTAGTTTCCAAGAGAATTATCAACACCAGAGGGAGGTACATATGCATTTGATTCATATTTGTTCTTATGTTCCTCTTTCTTTCTCCAAAACTTATCCATTTCCTTCTTTACTTTAGTAGGATCAATTTTCTTTACAAGTTCACTCCTCTTTCTTAGATTAGTCTTCTTTCCATTCTTCCTTCTACAAAATCTTGAAATGTGTCTATGTTTGTTGCAAATGTAGCATACAAATTTTTTTTGAACAAACTAACCTCCATTCAATATTGATCTGCACTGGTTAGCTTTATGTCCAAACATATTGCATGTATAGTAGTAACCATTGAAAGATTGAACAATTCTACCATCATTATATCTATTCATCATCTGATCTCTACACTCAATAGCTCTATGTCCAAATTTCATGAATGCAAAGCATTGTCCAAAGAAGGATCCAACATTATAATTCATTCTAATTCTATATTCTATAGCCTTCTATCCAAATTAATTGCATGAAAAATAAATACTGTTAAAATATGCGTACCTTTGAGAATTTGGTTGTCTGGTAGGGGGGTCTTCTAGCATTGCTTATTTGATTTATAATTTGTTTGCTATTTTCTTGAGTCTAATTTTGATTGTTAGCCTTGTTAAGGGTAGGATTTTCCTTTGGGATTTCTCCTTCTTCAAGTCCCAAACAACCTTTATCTTTAGAAGGTTTTTGGCCTACAATTAGTTCATCAAGCATTGTAGTACTTGTTTTGAATTTGTCCCCATGAGTTCTTAATTTTTTCAAATTTGATCTTAGAGTTACTACTTCTTGTTCAAGTCTTGTCCATTAATCTGTCTTACTTTGGAATTTTGACTTAGAAAATCCTTAATTATTTTCTTTTCTTCCACTTTTATTTTTAGTTTGGTTATGTCTTCATTTTATTTCTTTTATTGTTCATTGACTTCTCTATGTCTTTCTTTGAATTTCTTAATTTTTTCTCTCAATTTTTTGATGCATTCATTTTCTTCCTCTAGGTTAACCCTCATACTTTTGTTTCAAATGTCAACTTTATCAAGTTCTTCAAGATTAGCTTAAAATTCCTATTTGTCAATCGTGTAGTCATCTTTTGTGTATTCCATTGTAGAAATTTCTTCTGGAGGAATATGATACATTTTTTTAGCCATGTGATCAACCTCCAAGATCTTCCTCAAGTTGTCAGGGTTATCAAAAGGAACCGAGATTTGGTACAAATTTTTGAACACTTCGAATACTAAGAGGGTGGTTTGAATTAGTATTCTATTAAACCATTTAATCATAATCCATAAATTAATCAAAACAATCTAGTGCAAACTATGAATGAAAGCATGAAAGGAATCACAAGATCACATAACACATGAACACCAGGATTTTTACATGGAAAACCCAAAAAGGGAAAAACCACAGTGAGGATTAGCTCACAATATATTATGACTAGTTTTAAGATATTATAGAGGCTCATTGCTATGACAAACTATCTAATAAGGCTCATAACTAGAAATAGACATAAAAAAAATGGCTACATAGCCAAAATGTGAATTGATACAAAGTGCACCTTCCTTGTGTTGAATTCAGTTCTTTTGAATCTTTGAATACAAAATACTAATCTGCTTTACAAATGCTCAACATGCACAACAATTCTACTCTTATTTGGATCTCACACATACAAATTCACGTGTTCACACAATATCATATCTCTCAAATGACTTTTCCACTTATACAATCTCAAAATTATCTTACATACATACCTAATACATCTGCATACATCAATTAGGTCAACATAATTAAATTTAGCCCCATTTTAATTCAATACTTCCTTGTTGGCTCCATACTTGAATTAAAGATATCTTCACGCTCAAATAAAATGTTCACCACTTGATTTAGGTTAGAATGGTCCTAACATAGATCCTCTTAACATCTATAGTACATATTTCATCTTCACAACACATATCAAGCATTTGGTCAACCAAGAATTAGACCTAATTAAAAAATAAGTCAACTAATCAATTACCAACAATTCATCTAATAATATAATCACTTTCCATAAGGAATACATAGTCTACTAACACCTATAAGTGATCTCCCAAAATTATAAAGTTGAATCCAATTACTAGAGGAATATGGACCAGATTATGCTTACCCATTTACACTGTATAAGGCCAAAAACTATATGTTGAACTTCTATTGCTTATAAATTTCATCCTAAACTAAAATCATTGAAATATTTATCATAGATGCATTTAATAGCCAGGAATAACATATTGTAGCTTGAAAATTTGATGTTATTACACAATCAATTCTAGACCAAATTACCAGATTAAGATATCTTTATTCTATTCACCAGATTTGAGAAAGTTGTCAACAATCAATGTTGGAATCAATGAAAAAACATTAAAGGGTTCATTCTTTATTCTCTCAACAACTACCACAAATTTTAATAAATAAATATAAGAAATGAAAAATAAGGGTGAGATAATAGAGTGTAAAATAGATAATGAGAGTATATTAAATGGAAAATCTAGTGGAAAATAAGTTCATGTGAGAAAAGAGGAACTCTAAACAAGAGTACAAATATTAAGGTGGAAGAATGAAAAAGAATATTATAGATATCCACATAGTTGAATAATAAAAAGGGAGCTATGAAAATATACAAATAGGACAATAGGTCTAGATCACATATTATAAAAAAAATTGGAATTCAACTCAATAATGTATTCTCCATGATTAAAGTGAGAACACATATATTTTATAATTTATATATAATATTGGAAAGAATACATTTTTGTTTCTCTTTCATAAGCTATTTATTTTTCTTATCTATGTGCATGTTTTCTAGAAACAATGTTTTGTATGTTCCCCATTCTTGTAACCTCTTGTTTAAAGTGATATTTATATCATGAATCTAATTGTAGCAATAGGATGTGAATTGTTTCTTATTCTAATTCACTTGCGCCATCTATAAGTTTCCCCTAATAGTTTTCACTATCTTCAATAGCAATAACTAGAAAGTTAGAACTTTCATATTGTAGTACCTATATCAAGTGGAAAACATTTTTGGGTTTTCTTACTTTTACAAGCCATTTTATTTCACTCTTTTCGTGTTGAATGTAAATTCAAAATCTATAATGTTAGTTTCATTGTCTTAAGAGTCTATTTTAATGTATTCTACAAGTAGCAATCAAAATAAATTTAACATTTTATTTCTATTATGTTTCATGTTTGAACTATAGCTAGGTGATTTTTTGCTACTATGAGTGGCTTGTGCTATCACAAGGCTCTATCATTTCTTGAATAATTGCATGTGACTTGCAATAAATAATTATTGTTGAACGAAATTGTTGTGTATTTTAAATCATTGTTTTTTATTAGGCTATGTAATATTGGATATCATTTCATTTGTGCTTCCATCTAGAATGACAACATAAATGTTGTATTGAAGTAGCTTACAACACTAGGAAATAAAAAATAACATAATATTATGAAAAATTGAAATTGGATTAAAATTATATACATTTTAAAAATAATTAATTATATCATCTATATCTATCACAATAGGGTTACAACATTCTAGGCCTTATTTTTTTTATTACAACATAGAAATGGAAATTTCACATGAGTGTGATTATAGATAAAGTATTCCTTGGACTATTATTTATTATTTTCTTATACTCTAAGATATTTAGACATTATGTGGTCCTTAAATTTTACCTTAAACTTTCCTATCTTCAAAAACTTGTTCTACTTGTCCATGATGTATGGTAAAATTATATCAAGAATCTATTTATATAGAATTTTTCAAAACAAAGTTGATTAGATAAAAAGTAATATAAAACCCTCAAGGAAGGTGATAGGGACCAATAGATCCAAATATAATTATTTTTAGTTAATTGAACTTAATACATGGGTCACTAACTTGGAGTTGAACAAATTTTCCTTCTTTCTAAGATGAATCTTAAATTTGGAGTTTGAAAATGTAATGATATATAATGTGTAAACCTCTTCAACCTATTTTGAAATGCTACAAAATAAAAGGAACAAGGAATGTTAAACATACATGTACTATGAAAAACTCTACTAACATATTATAGATAAAACTACAACTCATCATGAATAAAATGTTATGTTTCATAGATGGTCCATTCTATTTTCCCAAATGACTCACTAGTAAAGTAATTAAAAGCATTAACTATAGTGAAGTAAAACAATACAAACTAAAAGGAAATGAGTTTTTGTTGATGCGTGATTTATAATTGGCCTAAGCTCCTCTTGCATCATGGAAGGAGATAGAGAATTGAAATATAGAAAAGGGAGCTCAAAATAATAAGAAGTAGGATGGAAATAACTATAATCAAAAGATCATAATGGAGGAGAAGAGATTCATAGAGAGAAAAATGTGAGAAATAATAATAAAAAAAAGAGGTACACAAAAATTGAGGTACTAGGAGTAATTTTAGAAAGAGAAGCATGTAACGGGAAATGGATGTGGGAGAGTAGAGGACACATGATATATAATTATAAGAAAGGGTAACCAAAAATTTTGTAAGGTACAGGAGAAAATACATCATGCGAGGGTATATGAGGTAGAAAACCCAAAGAAGAGTATGGATATGTGGGAGAAAGTGGACAAAATATCAAAGGTACACACATTCAAGAGGCCGAGTAGATAGAATATTATTGATCTTCTTATAGCAAGGCATCTATAAGGGTGTCATAAAAGTTATGAAGATGAATTTAAGTGTGGATTCAAAATTGCAATAGAGGAAGGATATAAATGGTCCATGATAAAAAACTAGAAGTCAACCCATTATTTCATTGTATATGATTAAATTGAAAAAATGTTTATCTTTAATAAGGTATCATTTATGCTTATCCATATGCATATGTTATGAATAAAGTATGTTCATATGGCTTACAATAAATGTGTGTGAAGAAAAGGTTTTAGTGTGACTCCACTAGCAACTACACATATACCTTATTTTTTTGTTGATTCACATGCATCATCAATAAGTTGTCATATTGTCACTATCTTCACTTGCAATAGGTAGAAAGTTGGTAATATCATAGTGTATGTAATTTTAGCAATTGTAAGACTTGTGTTAATTGGGTGGTGTTACTTGCAACGACCATATAAGTTTACATTTGTCATGCTCAATATAATTGTAAGAAATATAATGTGATTTTTTGGTGTATTGGTGATTGATGCTAATTTATTGTAAAAGTAATGATCTAGGTAAAGGATACATTTTATTTAAATTGTGTTCTATCTTTAAACTATAGGTAGGTTAGTATATGATGTTATATTATATTGTGCTATAATTATTTCAATGTATTTTTGCAAGTGACCTAGAGTAGAAAAGTATTGCATGCTGATTAGTTTTTTTGTATTAGATTAATTAATATTCATCATATATTTATTTCATGTAGTATTCAAGAATATACCATCACAACAACATTTGTAATCTTAGTATTATATTTTCAATGAACTATTTATTTGTAAAAAGAATAAAAATATACCATGTTATTATTTTTTAATTATTTGGTTGTATGTAAATAAGTATACTTGCTTATTTTTCAAGTTTTCCAATTTATTTATTTTACATTAATTTTACATAATAATTTTATTTTATGTAAGTGAATATTTCATTAAGGTTGAGAATATTTATTTATTTCTATATTACCAAGTTGTTTGATTCAACACTAGATGTGAAAAATCATCTCTAGGCTAAGATTGATTTCAAACATTTCCCTTTACCTTTATTCTTGTTACATAGTTCTTCAACAAAATTATATTATTTCATTCACCATCAATTACCCCTTTAACTTATCTAGGCACCATGATCATGAAATATTTTACTTACCTATTGGCAAGGTGCTTCACTATTATGGTTGATGAATTTTTCATTATGTTTATTCAATTGAATTTTTTAAATAGATTAATTTTACATTAGAAAAAGTATCGTCATCACTTATTACAATTTCTAATAAAAATATTAATGTAGACCTTGTTGGCAATGAATCAAATTATCGGAATACTTGTTGAGGAGAATCCAAGATTCAAAACTATTAGACCACAGGTACTTATTATTCAAGGATTAATTATTCCATGTTTTGATGCTTTAATAAATTATGTTTTTAATATTTTTTATTAAATTTGAGTTTTCTTGGGCTAGGATGAAGGAAAAATATTGGTTCTTTCACTTGGAACTGGACAAGAAGATTCAAAAAGTGCAGGGTATGATGCAAAAGATGTTGCTACATGGGGTAGATTCAAATGGTTTAAAAACAAGCGTAAAAATCCAATAGTAGAAGTCTTCACAAATGCGAGTGCAGATATGGTGGACATATACATAGCTAGTATGTTCCAATTAGATAAATACAAAGAAAACTATCTTAGAATCCAGGTTTTGTATATCTTCTTTCTTATACTCATATTTTTACTACATGAAACATTAGAAATTTGAATTTCCTCAATATATATTATATAAGTAGACCATGCAACTACTAAGAATAACTAAATATTATATCTATAATGATACACTAAAAAATGTCAAATTATATATAAATAATCAATGTGATCACATATACACACATATATTCCTTTAAACATCCTCCATATTACACCCCAAGCCAAAAAATATCAAATTATATTTAACCAATATATTTGAGTACATATACATACATTTAAAATTTAAAATATGTGTATTGAACTCTCATCAAATTTTTATCGGTACATTGGAAGTATGCCATCTTTTCCCTCAAAGGTAGAGTAAGTTTCCTTTCCCTCTAATTTGAATATGCTTAAAATTTACATTTTAAAATCCTAGGTGTGAGATTAAATCCCCAACATCTCACTTGGGCCATCCATGACTTAATGGAACATATTAAAAACTTCGTTAACATTTTCTATGTAAATGATAGATGAAACCATATTATGAATGGTCAAAAGGATATCTTGGATTCTTTTATCATGAATCTTTATGATTTCAAAGATACTAGATGCAATCTTTTCTCAATAGCCTAAGATACTCAAATTTTTATAAATTAAATTTATGGGCATCTTATTTAGAATCATATTATGAATCTTCATAATTTGGATTGTTCTCACAAGAAGAAGACCCAAAGCTTGAATTGTATGGTCTTCTTTATTTGTGTTCCCTTGGTTTATGATTTTTTGTCTCTTTATATTCTAAATAAAATTATGAATTATATTAAAAAAATAATTTTACTAAAATAAATCTTATTTATCTAAAGAATATAATTGTTTTTATAGAGTTTAAATTTTTATTCAAAAAGTACTTTAGATCGAACATAATTTTATATATACAAGATAACAAAAATCAAGAAATAAAACTTAAGACACAACCCCAAATCCCTATGAAAAATATTTTATTATGCTTTGCTAAGATATTATAGGAGTTTAAAGCAAGTTGTCTCATGAATATTGTACTACTAGGAAGTTGGTGTAACAAGCAAATTTTTTAAACACAGTTAAAAGACTAAATAATTGAACCATAATTGCCTAATATGCAAGTGCTTTTTCACCGCTCAATCTTGTAGGGAATGATTACTAAATATTGAGTTAGAGTTCAATTAAAGGGGTGTTGTGAGCAAAGCATGATTTTAAGTTGAATGGCAATCCCCCCTCCACTTCAATAAAAAAGAAAATAGGATTCTCCAAATTCCTGCTGAGAAAGTAAGTTCTCTCAATATTTCTAGTGTCATCTTCAAGCACTTGTAGAGCAGACCTGTTGAACTGAATACAAAAATTAACACGATAGCAGGAAGCCCATAATGATCCTTCATTGAAAATGTCGATGGAAGAAAAGCAAACGCTGAAGCATTAGAAGGAAACTGCTGAAGACGTATCCACAAAAACTAGCTGATTTTAAAGATAGAAAAAAAACGCCGAAGGAACGGCTTGACAGAAACCGATCTCCAGTGAAAACGACTAACTGAATTCTAACGCCAACTTTGCCATAAAGAAAGACGTCAAGGCAAGAAAATATTGACATTTAAAATATGTTAGTAATGCTAAATGTATTAAATAATGGGCCCAACTATCAATATTTAAAAGACCCTAATGGGGAGCTTTTGTTTAATCAATTACAGGTTTAAGTGCTATAGAGTGTTTTTTTTTTCTCTTATTGATAGGATTAAAATTTGAACAAAATTACTTTCAAGTTTCAATAGTGATTCTCTATAATGATATGATTTCTAATCAGGAAACAAATTTACGTGAAGATGAAGCTAGATTAGATTATTCCTGTAAAAGAAACCTTGACAACCTAGTGAAGATTGGGTGGAAGTTATTGGATAAACCTCTTAGCAGAGTGAATTTAGAAACTGGTCTGCCTGAAGAAGTTCAAAAAAATGTTACCAACAAAGATGCATTGACAAGGTATTGTCTATCATTATCATTTATCTTCATTTAAACAATTTTGTTAAGTTTAACTTTCTTCATCTAAAACTCATCTATGTTATAATGGTTGATGCTCACAACTTTTTGTGGATTGACAGATTCGCCACATTGTTGTGCGAGGAGAGGGACAGTCGACGGAAAGAGAATGAAAGCCGACTGTGCTCGTAATCCTATCATAATAAGGCGAGAAAAACAATTTCTAGTTACAACTACCCTTGATTTGAATAATTAATATTTATAATTACACAATGTGGTAGACATCAAGATTTTCACTATAATCGTCTCTGGAAGTGTCATAGATATTTTCATGGAAGCAAGGATGAAATTAACAATTGGGTTTCATTAAAAAAATTAAAATATTTATCTTACATGTATTGGTGAATTACACTATGTTAAAGCATCATCTATATAACTATTTTTTATTTTAATTCTTTATAATTGTTATGTGATCCATAGAAACAAAAGCTACAAGACAACTCAGCCCCTTCACGAAATTTCAAGAGTTAGTTGTTTGAACTATTTTTCATTGTTTCACCATGCATCTCTCCTAGTTTAAATTGCTATAATAATTTTCAATAAATAGGCCACATACATCTGTGAATTCAAGAATGTGATATCTTCTTTGAAGTGGTCACCAAGCTCCCCTCTATAGGCCCTTAACAATAAACAAACATCGTTTACTTTATTTTAATTTGCAGCTTCTATGAAGTAGAGAATTTGAGTACTTGTAGCTAGCCTCATAGATATGGTGCATAGATGCAAACAATTTGAAGTTTGTGTTTGTTCGAGTGTGCAAATTATATGTGGGGATAGAGGTAAACGCTCAAACTGCTACTAAAAAATTCCTTGGGCTTAACATTTAAAAATGACTATAAAATTTATTCGATATAAAAGTTTTTGGAAATTATAATGTTTTTGAAGAATGACAGGTATTTGATATCTTATATGTAATATAATATTTATGATTTCATTATTTCATTAGAAATTATAAAACATATATTCACTAGTTTCGAAAGGAAGCCAAGTATGCAGAAAAGCTTCCAACACTAATCTATCAAAGGAGAGAATGTGCAAATTTTTAGAGTTTCAAACCCTTAAATAATTACAATAAAGAAGATACACATACAGGTAAAGTTAAACAACACCAAATATACATGGGGAAAACCCTTTCAAAAAAATACCACACACTCCAAAATCCTAAACAATGTATTATCTATAAACAACGGTTACAATACACTTGCAACATGAGCTTCTATAGGAGTTTATATGTGTGACAATTCTAGAGTAAATTTGGCAGCATAACAGTATCTCAACACAACTTCATAGTACTACAAAATACACAAATACTCCATATATAAGAGCTTATAATGCATAAAATAAACATTTCTAAATCAACTACCAAAGACTAAAGATGCAACATGGAAAGTTCCAAAAACACTACAAATGCACAATGGAAGGTTTCCAAATTTTCACGTGTCAATCTACAAAATTTACACTAGCCAAAACAACTACTCGAAAACTCACATTCCATGTAAACTCAACATGAAATTAGAAAAAATATTTATGCACAACTCCACTTGTAAAAAAAAAAAAATCCAATTGACTCCTTATTTGAATAGAAATTGTGAGTTGTAACTCATAAAAGACAAAGTGAGAAAATTGGCAACATTTAATATTTAGAAAGAATCAAATCTTCAGAAAAATCAAAGGTTGAGACACTTTCTTTTTCCTAAATTTTCCCACTTGTTGAACACATTTGAAGAGCCAATGAAAGTAACAAGATTTAACTACTAGAAGTCGTAAGGCCCATAGACTTCGAACACCATGTAAACTTCTTTGTGCTCACTGACTTTTTTAATGCATCTACAACATTCATCAACATGTCAACCTTCTCCAACTTCACCTTTCCACCTTCCACCATATCACAAACAATTTAATGAAATTGAATATCAATGTACTTTGTTCTAGTATGGAAAGTAGGGTTCTTTGTCAAGCAACTAGTTGTCACAATAGATAGTAATCTTCCCTACATCAAAACCAATATCAGAAAAAAAATGCTTGAGCCAAATGGCTTCCTTACAAGCATGAGTAGCTGCCATGTACTTTGCTTCTGTAGTGGACAAAGTGACTACAACCTGCAGCTTACTCATCCAGCTAATAGCACCACCATACATCATGAACACATATCCATTGGTGGGTCTGCTATCAATGTCACCTACCCAATCCAAATCCAAATATCTAAAAATACTCATTGAGTGTCGAGGTCTAGTAGGATAACCATGAAAACATAAAGAATACTCAGAAGTATACTTCAAGTATCTGAACACTATCTTCACTACATCTCAATGTACCCATCCAAGATTGACTATAAACCGACTAAGGACTCCCACTGCTTAGGCAATGTCTAGCCTCATACAAACCATAGATACATAAGACTTCCAACACCACTCACATATGGTACTCTAGTCATGTCCTCCATCTCAGTAAGAGATTTTGGACAATCCTCCATAGAAAGCTTCATCCCTTGCATTACAAGAATAACGAACTATCTGCAAGTTGTCATGTTGAGCCTCTCCAACATTGCATTTGCATACTTCCTCTAGCTTAACCAAATCTTTTCATTAGCTCTGTCTCTTTTGATTGTCATCCCTAGAATATACCTCATTGCACCTAGATCCTTTATCTCAAACTGTGCTGACAATTGAGACTTCAAATCTAAAATTAAACTTTCACCATTCCCAAAACAAAAATATCTATGTACAATGCAATTCTAAGAATACGACCATTATCAAATTTGTAATACACACAATGGTTAGATTTAGATCTCGAAAATCCCAATGACAACACATAAGTGTCAAACATCTATTACAAAGTTCTAAGAGACTGCTCAAGACCATACAAAGACTTTTTGAACTTGCAAGCTAGATTTTCTTTACTGTTAACCACGTAATGCTCTAGTTGTGACATATAAATCTCTTCCTCCAAGTCAGCATGAAGGAATTTTGTCTTCTCATTGTGGACATAGAAAAAGTAACCCTTCTATTTTTTCTTGTTTTGTCCCTCTTTGTGCTTATTTGACTTGATTTCACCATGATTTAATGTTTAAATGTGGCTCATGCATTCACATTAGGTCTTGAATCTTTATGAATCTTTAAGACTTTATCATGTCTTGTAAAGATGTTGTGAAGTGTTGTAAGACATTTTTTACACCTTTCTAGACTCTTCTTATTATAATTCACTTAAATACCCCCTTTTTATCACTTACCGAGTCTTATTTTAAAGTGTTGTAGCAAACTCACACTTTTCTAGAATTTTTATCACCAAATACACCTTTCTTATGCTTCATTTGGCCCCTTTACGTATTTACAGGCCTTAATTAATTATATTTTTGAATGTAAACCTAACAAACATCATTTAAAATAACTTAATTTTTGACACCCACTCATATGCCTTGAGTGGGACCCATTCGCCTAGGGTGGCGAATGAGTCCCTCTTGGCACAAAAATCAAAATAAACTTAAATTACTAGCTGGTTCTATTCCTACAAACCTAAGGTTGGCCTATGATGTATTTTCATGAAATTAGGGCATAACTGTCTATAAATACATGATTTTCTATTCATTTTAACCCCCATTCATCCAAGTATTCATTCTTGCATCCAATCCATCTAAGCATTCACTTAAGTGTCATTTCATCATTCAATCAAGCAATTATCAAGCATCTTGGAGCAACCATTAACATATCTTTAGACTTCAATAACAAGGGTTTGGTGAGTTCATGACATTTGCATGTTATTTGTTCATCATTTCTTCTTTATTTCCTTTCATTATCAAGGGTTTGACCAAGGAAAACCCCTATACTCTAACTCTTAACAACTTGTCCCCCTCTTTACATGTGTGTTTGCATGTCTTGTAGGCATGTTTGTTAAGGAGAGAGATGTTGAAAAGTGGTCAATAAGTAATAAAAGTTATAATGTAGTCAAATAAACCCTAATTAGAGCTTGAAGATCCTTTTTAGCTTGTTTTCTATAGATTTTGATTGGACAACCCAAAAAATAGAGAAGTACAGACCAGGACCAATAGAGTTGACCTTTGAATTTGCAGATATATGTAGTTGGACTTATTTTCCATCTATGGTGAATGAGTCCCACTACCAGACTAGAGAAAGAGTTTTCTGAAGTTCTGAGTTCCTAACATATCGAAACCTATTCCAACAGATTTGACCAAAAGTAAGACTCATTCACCATCTATAGTGAATGAGTCCTAGTGGGCATCAACATTGAATTTTGTAGCATTCTAGATCCTTCCTAGATCTACTTTCAATTTTCAAGTGCACCTCATTCAGTTTCATTCAATTTTGTTTGCATTTGTTTATGTTTCTAGTTCATGTTTGGATACAACACTATGTTCTCCAACACTTTGCATTTCCTAGTTCACATTCAATTAATGATCTATTTTATTAGTTCTTTTCATTTGTTTTATCTCATCTAGACAGATTGCACCCACATCACATCCATCTTTGAATGTAACATTGCATTTTGGCCCCAAAACTTTACTCTTTTAGATGAAAAACCCTAGAAGGGTCACAAGCATTTCAAGTTGCCAAAATCTTTGTTTAAATTTTGGTGAAATTGACTTTAGAACCTTTTTACTTTTGATTTCAAGTGCATTTTCCTCCTAGGGTTTGTTTGCATCAACATTGCATTGGGTTTTGCATTGTTTTGCATCCTATGGTTTTCAAAATTGCATTAGTGAAAATATCACATGGTTTTCCTTTTTGCATTTCAAATCATTTCAAAACACTAAAATTTTGCATCTACATCATAGTTTTGCATCATACACTATAAAACACAAAACTACATTTAAAATTTCTAATTTTTTTTTTAAAATTTCATCCCTAGACTCATTTGCCAGCTTGGGTGAATTAGTCCAGTTGCACATTCTACATTGCATTTTTGTTTTCTATTATTACATTTTGTCATAATTTCCAGATTTTTTTATTTTCTTTCATTTAGTGTAGTTTCATTCATCTTCATCATGGATTTTTTCTTTAATAAGTTTTGGACGTTACTAAAATCCTTAGTGGACATGTCAAATTGTACCTTTGGAACTGATCCTAATGACCTTGAGCTTCCTCATGCTCCTTCAACTCCTCAAGAATGTCCTCATGTTTTTGACATCATTGAAGAAGATGATCATAACATGAATAAGTTCTTAAACGAATTCCTTGACAACCTTGAAGCCAATGCATCCTTTTACCCATCCATGAAATCACAAGACCTTACTACAATCTCACCTCCTAATACGTTTGGTTACTTACATCCTGAAACTAATGAAGGACCTAACTTCCCCCAATAGGTGGACCTAGTTCCTCTCACCATGCCACTACTCTACCATTCTATGATAAAAAAGTTACCAAAACTCCAATCAACCTTCAAGAAAATTACAGAAAAAGGTTTTACCATTTTAAGAAAACAAGTATGTGACACAACAACTGAACATAACATTCATCAACTTTTAGAAAAAAGACCAACAATTAAAAACACAATAGGGTTAGGCTATCAAGATTCTCCTTATGAAGGAAAGCCTCATTTAGAATATTGGAGACTTTGTGATAATGGCATGATGATCTTTGATTCCCATCCCGATCTAAATATCCTCCCTCCTCATAAGCAACCCTTCCATAATGACAATGACCAAGACGATGGAATCACCATTGGTCCTACTTCACCACATTCAATCCCACCTATGTGTAAAAATTTTCAATTTCCTTGTCATCCATCTAATAGTGAAGAATATTTACAATTTCTCCTTTGCCATGGTCTCATCACTATCCCAACCAAAACTGGAATCAAGTTTGTCATTTGAAGACAACACAAAGTTTTTTTCCTATCAGTGCACCCTTGGAGGCCATACTAATAATTGTAAAGCTTTGCAACATATATTGGATCATTCTAAGGTTCCTAAACCTCTTTAATTTTTTGGATAACAAGTACACTTTTCCAAACACCTCATCATGCAATAGATGTAGAATTTTCCATTCTCACTATTGCATACCCTTTCCTATCACCTATCTCAGCTCATTCCTTCCTTACACTACATAGGGAAAAGAAGTTGTTAGCTTTTTCCTAATGATGCATATGTCCTTGTCCCCTAGTTATGTTTGACGTGTTTTATGATCGACTTACCTTTGCATTACTAGTATTTTTCTTTTCTTTTACATATGTGTGTATCATGTTCCCCTATAACGTGTTGATTGATGTTCTCTCTTTGTGACATTCTTCTATTTGTACCATCATTCTACTATATGTTTTACATTTCTTTTTCTTTTTCCTTTTCACTTTTTTTTTGTGTTTTTCTTTTGGGGATGACACAAAGCATAGAGACACCCTATGTTTCTTGCATGTTGACGCAAAAGGTCTTCCTTTATTTTTCCCTTTCACTTTTCTTTTGTGTTTTCCTTTTGGGGATGCCGCAAAGCATAGAGATGCCCTATGTCTCTTCCATGATGACCAAATAGTCTTTCATTTTCCTTTTCTCTTTTTTTTTTGTTTTTTCCTCTTGCGGATGATGCAAGGCATTGAGACCACAATGTCTCTTTCATGTTGACCCAAAATATTTTCCTTTTCCTTTGCCTTTTCGTTTTCTTTTTTCTTGTGTTTTCCTTTAGGGGATGATGCAAGGCATTGAGACATGCTATTTCTCTTCCATGTTGAGCCAAAATAATTTTTCTTTTTCTTTTATTTTTGATTTTTTTCTGTCATTCTTCTAGTTCTATGTGTATTTGGGGAATGATGATAGATCCGAGCTCTATAATCAAAAAATTGGAGAAATGAACATACTGACCCCAAATCCATGGATCCCTTATGCATTTGGTGTGTTCCTTTTTGGGCGCAACCCCTTTTTCTTTTCTTTCTTTTTCATTTGCATGAAAAATACTTACTTGGAAACATATGATATGGAAAAGGGGATTTCCAAGTTGGCTCACATGTCTTATTTCCTTTTGCATTTTTTATTCGCTACTTTAAAGTAATTGCTCACAGAATGGTGTGTAGCAATTCCTTTAAAGTGGGGGCATACATTGGCATTATTCATTTGCATTTTTATTTTTGGTTCTTAGTGTAGCCTTCTTGTTCCATACGATGTGTTTGTCACTTTGTGGATGACATTGGGTATAGTGTCCTTCATAAGCATGATCTCTCCTAGCATATTGCATTCCTCTTAGTGGTCTGATGCAATGCACATCATCCCCTAAGTTCTCAATATTCTATTCTTTGATTGGACCTCTCTTGGATACATTAGACACAATGTTTCCTAAGTTAAAGACCTCGCATGAACTAAGAAGGAATCCTTTGAACATTTCTTTTGCATGTTACATGTTGCATTTACATGGCTACCTTGCATAACATAGCTTGCATGGTTGTGGTTCCATCACATTTGTTCATAATTTCTAAGCATACAAAGTTTTTCTTGTATCATGAAGCATAAAATAAAATTGTCTTTGTGGTACCTTATTAAGGTTATCAAGAGGTATAACTTTAGTATGGTTGACCAATAAGCCCATTCTGAGGCATGACTTCCCCATAGCCACCTTTCAAGATTTCTCACCTCGCGGACAAACTAGAAGTTTCATGGCCCCAAAGTGAGTATGTTGTGTATTTATCACCCCGCATACAACTAGAAGTTTTATGGCTCTCAAGTGAGTACACTCAGGCCTTCTCACTTGGAAAACAACCACGAGTTCTATCGCCCTAGAGTGAGTACACATTTCTTATAAACAACCTAGATCTAATCCAGAACAAGTTGGACAAATGATCAAAGCTTTCTCTTCATTGCTTCATTCCTTTTCATCATTTTCATGTGTGTTCCTTTACGTTCATGATTGGTTTTCCATGGGACATTGATCTTGGGGGCTTGACCGTCCCTCTTGATTATTGTTGTCTCATCTTACCAAGCATTCAAACCCCAGTTGATTGCATGTTCAACTACTTTAGTGTGAGTTTGAAGCAAGTTCATCCTCTCACTAAAGTGGGGGATAACTATGAACAAAGACAAAGTAACCTTTCTACTTTTTCTTTTTTTTCCCTCCTTGTGCTTATTTGGCTTGATTTCACCTTGATTAAATGTTGAAATATGGCTCACACATTCGCATCAGGTCTTGAATCTTTATGAATCTTTAATACTTTACGATGTCTTGTAAAGGTGTTGTGAAGTGTTGTAAGACATTTTCACACTTTTCTAGACTCTTCTTATTATAATTCACTTACATACCCCCTTTCTATCACGTACCAAGTCTTATTTTAAAGTGTTGTAAAGTCTTGTAGAAAACTTTCATTCTTTTGTATACTTATCATCACCAAATACACCTTTCTTAAATGCTTTATTCAGCTCCTTTATGCATTTACAAGCCTCAATTAAGTGTATTTTTTAATCTAAACTGATGCAGAAGCATCCAATGGTGTAAGGGCAATCTTGCATCACCCAAAAATAGTTAAATTTCAAGTTTCTCAGTTTTTAGATGTTTTTACATTTTTGGATACCCTTTTTTTCATAATTAAATTCCCAATTGATGGTTTTTATTTTCTATTCTTGGGTGGAAAGATATTGTAGTTTTAGATTCCCATATTTGCACCTAAAAATCTTCCAAGTTAGATTTGAGGCACTTAGATTTCTTGTATTGGCCCTAAAACTTGCCAAAATTGGCATAGCATATTTTGAGCACGTTCTTGACTTTGAGACCTTTCCAACGGTTCAAACGGTTCGCGAATTGGAGCCCCAAATCAAAAGTTATGGTCCCGGGAAGTTGGCGCACTTTCTAGAAGATACAATTGCAAATGTTCTTTTGAAATTTGAACTTCAAGTTGTAATTTTTTGGCACAAAACTGCCTAAACTCAAACTTGAATGTTGTTTTGACTCCAATATAAAGAGGAGCTCTATTTATGGGTGGGTTTCTAATTTTTTGGGTAAGTTTTTGGGGGACAAGCTCGCGTATTGCGAAAGAGTGATTCTGTAGATTTCTGTAACTTGCATGTGTTGTAAAACTTGGGGATTTGAGATCCTCTGCATGTAAGAAGCTCCATTTTCTGAATTAAAAAATTATTCTCTTGTTTGTGGGTTATTTTCTATGTCTCAGGTTGTGCCCTCATCATAACCCCAACAAACATCATTTAAAACAACTTAATTTCTGACACCCACTTATATGTCTTGAGTGGTACCCACTTGCCCAGGGTGGTCAATGAGTCCCTCTTGGCACAAAAATCAAAATAAACTTAAATTACTAGCGAGTTTTTATTCCTAAAGACCTAAGGTTAGCTTGTGATGTTGTATTTTTGGGAAATTAGCAAATAAGTATGTACAAATACATGATTTTCTATTCATTTTATCCCCCATTCATCAAATTATTTATTCTTGCATCGAATTCATCTAAGAATTCACTTAAGCGTCATTGTATCATTCAATCAAGCAATTATCAAGCATCTTGGAGTAGTCATTGACATATCTTTAGACTTCAGCAACAAGAGTTTGGTGAGTATATGACATTTGAATGCTATTTTTTCATCATTTCTTCTTTATTTCCTTTCATTATCAAGGGTTTTATTACCAAAGTGGGGTTTGACCAAAGTAAACCCTTATACTCTAACCCTTAACTATTTTTTCCCCTCTTTACATGTGTATTTGTAGGTCTTGTAGACATATTTTTCAAGGAGAGAGGTGTTGAAAATTGGTAAATACTTTATCAAATTTATCACAGTCCACTTAACCTAATTTTGATCTTGAAGACCCTTTTCAACCTATTTTTTGTAGATTCGGCTCGACAAGCAGAAAAGTATAGACCATGACCCAAATAGTTGACCTTTGACTTTGTAATTTTTTGTAGGTGGACTGATTCACCATCTATGGTCAATGAGTTCCTCTGCTAGTCTAGAAAAATATTTTTTTGAAGATTTGAGTTCCTGATATCCCAAAACCTATTCTGACAGATTTTACTAAAAGTAGGATTGATTAGCCATCTATGGTGAATGAGTCCTATTGGGCATTGGAATTGAATTATATAGCATTCCAAAACCTTCCTAGATCTACTTTTAGTTTCTAGGTGCACCCCATTCAATTTGATTCAATTTTGTTTGTATTTGTTTATGTTTCTAGTTCATGTTTGCATACAACACTGTGTTTTCTAGCACTTTGCATTTCCTAGTTTACATTCAATTAATAATCTATTTTAGCAGTTCTTTGAATTTATTTTATCTCAGCTAGGCATATTGCACCCAAATCACATCCATATTTGAATGTAACATTGCATTTTGGCCTCAAATCATTACCCTTTTAGGTGAAAAACTCTAGAAGGGCCACAGGCATTTTGGGTTGCCAAATTTTTTTCTTACACACATCCATCCATTCCACTTCTAGATGATACATGGCTACAAGTGTTAACAAGAAGAAGATAGATGTCAAATTTGCAACAAGAGTGAAAATTTAACCATAGTCAATTTCCTCCACTTGAGAATACCCCTTAGTGACCAACTATTCCTTATACTTCTCAAGACTACCATATGGACCATATTTTCTCTTGAACACCCATTTACATCCAATGCGTTTCTATCTTTCAAGAAAAGGTTCCAAATTCCATGTATCATTTTTTTTCAATGTAGCCATTTCTTCGTGTATGAATTTCATCCAAGAATTTGCATCACTCATACCCATAGCCTGTCTAATAGTCCTACGCTCATCAGCGTTAGCAATTAAAGAAAAAATAGAACTAGAATCAAACAATGAATAACTAAACCTTTCAGGTGAATATCCAAACCTATCAAGTTACCACCTATCTCTCATAGACCTCCTTACTTGCTAAGGTTGAGGTTTTTCTTCTTCTTCTACTTTAGAACTTTCAGAGCTTCTCAATTTCCCCTCATCATCAGGTCCATTATGGGTTTTAGGTTCAAATTTATTAGAGTCAAGAGGAATTTGAACCACATCTTTTTTATTTTATTCTTTTGTAGGTTGCAAAATGATGAAAGAAGGTTTCTACTCTCTATAGATACACTTCAACTATAGAGAACCTTTTCAGCTATTGGATCCCAAAGTTTGTACCCTTTCATACCAATACCATATCCGATGAAGATACACTTGAAAACCTCGTATTCCAAATTCAACCTTTTCTCCCTTGGTACATGAGCATATGCCCCACAATCAAACACATGAAGATTTATCAATTAGGGCTTCTTTCCTAAGCACACCTCCATAAGTGTCTTATCAAAAAGTGCTAATTTAGGAGATATTTTTACCAGATAACATGCATTGGAAACAACTTTAGCCCATAACTTTTTTTCAAAGCCAGTTGCGCTTAGAATTCCTAGCCCTCTCCATCAATGTCATGTTCATCCTCTACATAACTCAATTTTACTAAGGAATATATGGATTTATCTTATGCCTTTCAATCCATTGTTCTTTACAAAACTTATCAAATTCTATGAAACAAAACTCACCACCATTGTCAGTGCTCAATCACTTTGTGTTTTTGCAAGTCTGATTTTCTACCAAGGCCTTAAACTCCTTAAACTGACTGAAGACTTCAAATTTACTTTTGAGAAAAGAAATAAATTCCCTTCTATTCTAATCATCTATGAAAGAAACAGAATATATATATTTTGATAATGAAAGAACATTTACATGACCAAAAACATCAGAATGCACATAGTCCAAAACCCCAGAAGAATTATGAGAACTGCGATAAAATTAAACATAGTTTTTTCTTTCCATAAATACAATGTTTGAAAAAATCAAACTCAAGATTACAATCATCAAGCCCCTCAACAAGTAATTTAATTTTTAAGGTTCTTAAACCCTTTCAACCATTGTGACCAAGTATTTAGTGCCAAATCATTGTCTTCTCAGTATGTAAATTCATCTCCAAAGCATGAGCACCCTTAGGTACCCAAAAAGAACAACCATCGGAAGTAGATGCAACTTTCTTCTTTACTACTGGTTCTAATGGTGAGGATAGTTACTCAGAAGTTATTTTCTTCCTTTCCATAGAATAACTATTGCACTGAATTGTGCATGCATCCAAATGAAACATAGTGCCTGTCCAAACACCCTTAGCAAACACCATAGCTCCTCTTTTCATCTTGTATCCTCCATTTGAGAAAACAAATTGCACACCCACCTCATTCAACTTACAAAAAGAATATTTCATGCCAGACTAGGGATATGCAAGACACCATTGATCCCCTTCACTCTACCATCTAGGAATCTTATTTTGACTCTTCCACATCCAACAATGTTCAAGTGAGATTCATCACCTCAGTACACCTTCCCACCATCATAACTTTCATAGTTGGAAAACCAATCTCAATGCAAATTCATGTGGAAATAAGCACTAGAGTCTATCAGCCACACATCTTGTGATGCATGCATTGCCAAGGTAGCAAAAAAAGGATCTACATCATCCTAAGAGTTTATTAGATTTAGAATTGGAAAATGTCTTATTTTTCTTCTTTTTCTCCTCCTTACAAGCTTTGTGCAAGTGACTAGGTTTTTCGTAATTTCAACATGTCATCTTGGTCTTACTACTAGGAAACTTAGATCTCCCACAAGATTTTGACTCTAACTTTTCTTGCTTTGTGTTCTTCTTTTTTCCTTTTTCTTTCATTCTTCTTCAAACTTCTAGAGCCTCCTTAGCCATTTTAGAAGATTTTCTTCACATATCTTTAGATAGAAATGACACAACCACTTCATCCATATTAAAGATGGTAGTGGTACTTGGACAATGGCGATGATAAGGTTGTCCCATGAATCCAACAACAAATAAAGGAAAGTCATTCAAAGATCCTTCTCCTCCATTTTGACACCAATAGATTTCAATTGGGCAACAAGCATATTGAATTCATTTAGGTGATCTGTGATAGATCCCCCTTCCTCCATCCACTAAGATTACATCTTTTGTAGGAACAACTTATTTACCAAGTATTTAGTCTGCTAAATGTGAGCAAGTTTCTTCCAAATAAGTGTAGTAGTCTTCTCTTTGTGAACATTTAGGAGTACTGAATAAGCTAATCAGAGTCTTATTAAACCCTTAGCCTTCTAATCCATCAAATCCCAATCTTCTTATTTCATTCTTGTTGGCATAGTTCCAAAAATAGTTATCTACAAGTCACAGTCTACAAGCATGTCTTCCATCTTGAGCTTCCACAACTCAAAGTTTCCTCTGTTAATATTCTCTATCTCAATTCTACTACATGTGCTTGTAATCTCCTTCCTACAATAGGGTCAACACAAAATTTCTACAACAAGCTCCTGCTCAAATCAGATCTATACAAAAATCCCTTTAAACCACAATAGGAAAGAAAGGTGATCAGGCTTTGATACTAGTTGAAAGGAAGCCTAGTACGCATAAAATCTTCCAACACTAATCTATCAGAGCAGAGAATGTGAATTTTTTTATAGTTTCAAACACTTAAACAATTACAATAAAGAAGATGCACATATAAGTAAATTTAAACAACCTCAAAGATACAATAAAAATACATAACACCAAATATACATGGGGAAAACCATTCAGGAAAAAACCCACACTCCAAAAGCCTTAACAATGTATTTCCGGTATTGGCATGGTGTGATGGTTTATAGGTTGCATTGTTGTTCTTGCCACCAAGGTTCAAACCCCGTTGGGGTGGTATTGTTGAATGGTTGTATCCGGTTCATAGCTCCGGTCAAAAAGCGTTTACCCCTTGAATAAAAAAAAAAAAATGTATTATTTAAAAACAATGGTTACAATACACTTGCAACACAAGCTTCTACATGAGTTTATCAGTGTTGCAATTCTAGAGTAAATCCAATAGCAAAATTATATCTCAACACAACTTCATACTACTCCAAAATACACAAGTGCTCAATATATAAAAGATTACAATGTATAAAATAAACTTTTCTAAATCAACTACCAAAGGATGAAGATGCAACATGGAAAGTTCCAAAAATGCTACACACACATAATGGTAAGTTTCCAAATTGTCACCACATGCCAATTTGCAAAATCTACACTTTCCAAAACAACTACTCTTCAAAAACTCACATTCCATGTAAACTCAACATTGAAATAGAAAGAACATTTATGCACAATTCCACCTATAAAAAATAACTTTCCAAATTGACTCCTCATTTGAATAGAAACTACAAGTTGTAACTCACAAAGACAAAGTGAGAAAATTGAAAACATTTAATATTTAGAAACATAAATTTTTTTAAAAAATCAAAGTTTGAGACACCTTTTTCCTAACAATTTTTTTTATTTTTAAAAGATATTAATTTATTTTTTACTTTATTTTAACATTGTCCTATTAATTTCTACACAAACTATTTTACCATCAACAAATCTCAAATTATATCTTAGGTGCTCAAAAATTTCCTTCTCTAATGCCTTAGTGAATATATCTACCAATTAGTCTTTCAATTTACAAAAATCCATTTGAATAGATTTCTCTATTCTTCACTAACTCTATGATTAGATGATATTTGGTATGAATGTGCTTGATCCTCTTATGAAAAACATGATCTATGACAATACAATAATTTATTTACTATAAAAAACTATTGGTGTTGGATCTTGTTCTTCTCATAATAAATATCCCAATACTCTCCTCATCTAAATTTCCTTACATATGATGTTGTTGCTAGATACTCTACCTTAGTTGATGAAATTATCAATCTAGATTTTGTCCTTGATTCCCATTAAACTATATCTAATTCAAAGTGAAAAAATAATTTGGAATACACTTCCTATCATCCATGCTACCTACAAAATCACTATTAGTATAACCAATCAAATAAAAATCATTAGTTGTATAATAGAGTATTTCATATCATGTTGTTCATTCTCCATACCTCAATATTATCTTCTTAACATGGTAATGTGAGTCCTTTGCTAACTTCATAGGTTTGATATTAGACTAACACCAAACATGATATTTATCCTTGTGAATGTGAGGTATATCAAACTTCAAATCAATATTGTGAGTGTTACTGGATTAACATTTAACTATTTATATTATTTGCTATGTTTGGATTATATTACAACTGATGTTGCTACTTGATTACAATTCAAAATATTCAATCTCCCTAATCATCCTTAGTACAATTAGATTCACCAATAAAAATATCATTATCTAATTGATTAAATTTAAATTTTATTTCAATATGTCTATAGATTTTTTTCAAGAATGAAATAATTACCTTATAAATACACAATCAAAATTTGACCTTTCTTGCAAATATTTATATACAACTTGTGATGTGGGAAAAAGGGATCTAAGATATAAATTACACTTTCTCCTATATCATATTGGAAAGGAATAAAAAATAATTAGAAACACCTACTAGGATACTAACTACTATGTAAGAGCTACAATGGTAGATTAAGGATTTGGCTCTTTTAGGGAGGCATGATTGACTGGTTATGAATTAACGTGATTTGAGAATGCAAATATGTTTCTAGGTCAAGTATTAAGTTGCATTTTTTTTAATAAATATAGGAAATCACATAACTAATACATAGAAAAAAGTTACAAAATAATATAGTGTAGAGATAGAGCAAACTAGCATATGAATTTGGGATGAAAATGGATAGACATGGGTGCTAGTACCCTAGACTTGAAAGAATAGATCTTAAAAATAAATAAAAATATATAGCTTAGATGGTCACAATCTATAGGCTCTTCCTTCACTCATCTTTAGAACTTTATTTGTTGATGGTAAATTACACTTCCCCTAATTTGTTAGCATGTGAGGCTTGAATTATTGATATTGCAATTGGGTCTTCAATCCTTTTCTAAATCCACTTCATATCTATTGAACCTACACATGAAATAGGAGAGAAAGGGCCATGCCTTATATGGGGTTTCCTAAGTCAAACCCCAATTTGGTGTTTCCACCTCCATAATGTATATGGTAATGTAAAGAGTGCTTACCCTCTGTTGGAAAGAGGAAACATGATAAAAAAGAATGATAAATTAACAATTACTACATCTTACTACTCAAATTGTCTCTCCTTTATGAACTAAAGTAATTGTACTCATCTCAGTAAAGGATAATTGTTTGCTTGATTGAAATTTCTACAATTGTTAGTAATCACAAAAAAATAAACATAAAACATGCATATACTCACATATAAACTTGATGCATTGCTAACATGAATCTTGATTTATAATAAGTGTCGTTAACTTTTCTAATTTTTCTTTTGACTGCTTTTAAGGATACTCAATTACTCAATAGATTTGCTAGTTATTTCAAAAGGTGAAAAGGACTTGTATTTACATGTAATTTTTTAACTTCCCATTGTAGACACTTGAATTTGACCACTCCCATATGGTAAAATTCACCCCTGGTATTCCTTTGTCCCACATCCCTCATCAACATTAATTATTTAATTTATTATTTAATTAATATTTTTTTGCAGCCTAATGTCCCTAAAATATTCAATAAATGAATTAAATTTCGTATCTCCTTTTCATCTCTAAATTAAATAAATACCCCAATTTATTTAATTTAGTCACTTTAGCCTAAATGGATTAAATCAATTTTTAATTCATTTTCTCCTCTCTCCTCACATCCCATCCTCCATAATCGTCTATTATCCAAATTAATTTAATTAATCTATGATTAGGATATGGAAACCCTTAATCATCATTAGGGTCACATCCTCCATAATCTCCCACTTGCCTCTAATCTATCATTAATTTGTCTAATCAAACATTTTCACAACCTTAATCACCTTCTTAGGCCAACCTAATCTCCATGTCATTTATGACATATATCCTTAGTCAACCAACATTAAATTATTTCTCTATTTGGAGAAGGTAACCCCTTCCCTATGTGAGTTTTTAATTCACATTTTTTCTTAAAACACATTTTAAGGAATTTAAAATTCCTTCTCCCATCCCCATGAGGATTTTTAAGAATTTTTAATTCCTCACATGTCCTCTCACCCACATGTGGACAAGGAACTCCTTTATAAGGAGATCTTGTGCCTTCCCAAGGTAAAACCTAGTATCTCAACATCATCTCCAAATCAACATACCTTTTCCATCTCATCTACTACATGTCAAGATGTGAGGGCTTGTGTGTTCTCGACTCACCTTAGCCTTTGATCTTGTCCATCTTAGCTCAATCTAGGCCCTCCATTTGTTTAGAGGTGCTTCCAATAAAAATGGTGGAATTGCCCCCATTTGCATCCATCCAGTTTTACAATCAACTATCAACACTCAGCAATCTTGCATTCAAGAATTCAAACATCCTCCATTGTTGCATCAATCATAGAGCTCTCATATTGCATCCATTCAACTACCCACAATATCCATTGCATTCCTCATCTTCTCACCATCATTGAGAAGTAGGTTTAATTCCATTTTTCCACCAAGGAGAACACATACCAAAAAAATAAAAGGGCCAACCAAGCCCATCGATCCAAACAAGGTAAAAAGTTTTAATTTCTTGTGTTTTGTTTGGATTCAACTAGGCCAATCTTGAGGTGATTGTTTTGTGTTTTTCCTTTGTTAAATCAGTTAGTTTTGCATCTTAGGGTAGGAATTTCACATTGAACACACTTTCGGCATGCTTGGTGGGATCCATGTCACAAGTCCACTTTACTTTTGCTTGTTCTTTGAATTTTTTAGGTTGTAGTTTTATGCACAGGGGTGAATCTGCCCCATGATGGGTGAACTTTCCCAACACAGGGGCAAATCTACACAAATAAAAAGTGGATTCATATTTTCCCTTTGTAGAAAGGGGGGAACTTGCAACCTTTGACCACAATTGTCAAGTTTAGTGGTAGATATGTGGAGAGCTACCAAGGTATGTGTAGGGTATGTGGCTGACGACTTCTTTTTTACCCAAAATTGATGAAAAGAAAAGCATTTTTAAAGGAGTATCTCAACTTTCCACCAATATAAATTATGTTTTACTTTGAAGTTAATAAATAATTATTATTCATTTTCTATTTGAATTATGACTAAAGTCCTGATTGATAGGATGATTGAAAAACATCTATAGGTTTCAAATGGTATCACATTTTTTGAATCCAAAACATGCATCACATTCTATGCTTAGCATACTATAGGATTAAAAAAAGAAAAATTTAATTTTATGAAGTTTTGACTAAGTTAAGGTAGTCAGACATACGAGTTTTTATATTTTTTAAAAGTTTTAACAAAAAAATCATAATTAATTATTTACTTGGAAAAAATTACAAAAAAATATGCATCACATCGGAGAATGAGTGCTCTACTTATATCTAAAATCTTATAAAAAAATATTATCATTTTATTGTGGTTAGGGTGGTAAAAACCTACTTCTTATTTTTTCCTTGAAAATTAAGTGCTGCTTTGTTGAAATTTCAAATAATCACCAAATACATTTTATTTTCTAAAATAAACCTAGTAGTTTAGAAACTACATTCAATTTGCTACAGATTCTATTCTTACATATTTTTGAAATAATATAGATAACTTATTAAAATTTTTATGTCAAGTTGCCTAACTCTATTTTTTCTAATTTTTTTCACTTAAGGCCTTGGTTTTTCCATGATGATCCTGCACATACCCACCAAAAAGAGGCAAAATCGAATATGCCCATCTACTTGAATAGGTGACTATGATTTTTCCCATATTTTTGATACAATTTGGTTTCGATTTTAGTTACTGATTGACTAACTTTTTTTTTGGTGACTTGTGGTATTTTATGGGTATGTGCAGGATCATGATGGGCGAAAAAGTGGCATTATGATGGGTATGTGTAGGGTATATGGTCGACGACTTTTTCTTACCCAAACTTGATGAAACAAAAAGGGTTCTTAAAGGATATTCTCAGCTTTCCAACAATATAAATTATGCTTTACTTTGAATTTAATAAATAATTATTATTCATTTTCTATTTGAATTATGATTGAATTCCTGATTGATAGGTTGATTGAAAAAATTCTATAGCTTTCGAACGATATCATATTTTTTGAATCTACAACATGCATCACATTCTATGTTTCACATTCTATATGATGAAAACTAAAAAAAATGAATTTCATGAAGTTTTGACCAAGTTAAGGTGGTCAGACATACAAATTTTTATATTTCTAAAAAATTGTAATAAGAAAATCATACTTAATTATTTACTTGGAAATTTTTTATAAAAGAATATGCATCACATAAGGACATGAGTCCTCTACCTATAACTAAATCTTATAAAAAATATTATCATTTTATTGTGGTTAGGGTGATCAGATAGACACCTACCTTATTTTTTCCCTAAAATTTAAGTAGTACTACATTGAAATTTCAAACTTTCACCTAATAGTTTTTTTTTTTTTTTAAAATAAACCTAGTATTTTAGAAACTACATTCAATTTGCTACAGATTCTATTCTTACATATTTTATAAATAATATAGATAACTTATTCAAATTTTTTATGTCAAATTGCTTAACTCTAATTTTTCTAAATTTCTTGCCACTTAAGGGTCTATTTTTTCCATGATGATCCTGCACATACCCTTATCTAACCATTTATGTACCTTGTTCACCCTCGTTTGTCCACTATAGAAGGTAAAAATTACTAATGTGTGTGCTATAGAATGAGGGGTCCAAGACTTTAGTTAGCTCTGTCTATTGTTTCTCACACTAATCTATGCACATGTAGCTTAATTAAAGGGCCAATAAACCTCCTTTGTTGTGTTTGGGGGACAATTATTGATGTATCCACTCCCCGTGCACATTTTAGTGATCTTGACTGATGAGAAATCACAATTTTTTCCAGTCTCGTCTAGTCTACCTAGGAAGTGCTAGTGCATCTAAGCTCTCCCCTTGCATTATGTGCGAGCTTCGGGACTAGCCAAAGAATCTAGTATTTCCTCCCCTTAGTGGGACCTTTCTGAGATTTCATCACCTAGGGGACAATCCCAACCATGTGTTATTGGTGGAGTATATAAAGTGGGGAGAACTAAAGTTGCACCCCGATCTAGTCACATCATGTTTAGTGAAGCATCATAGCTAGGGTGATACCTAGATAAGACTGTAAGGTTGGTCCTAGTTTCTAGTACCTCATTGGGGATCTTGATTGACACTTGTGATAGGTTGGTGTTGACGGTTGTGCCTCACGTACCTAGTCTATATTGAGGATGCATGAGATAGCTTGTATAGGTGCAACTTGGTGTAGTGCAGGGGATGTGCACTGTACCCTGAAGTTATTCACCATGTACTCCCTTGGGTTGAGATAGAAATCCTCATGGTGGACTATGATAGTCTCTATGAGAGATCGTGAAGGTGAGCCTGTGGCATCCATTGATGACCTTGTGCCACTGAATCACTAGCCATTCATGTTTGCAAGAAAGGGTGATCTAGAGAACTACCTTGGTATCATGAAGTATTAACCTTGGGTTGTCTGCCCAAGGTGTTGGGCCTACATCAAGTTTGTAAACCCTTAATACTAATTCTAGGATTGTGCTACCTAACATGTCTTCTTTGTGCGATACCAATGCTTGTCATCAGTCTGAGTTAGTCCAACCTTTCTTCCATTGTTTCTTGTGTTTTCTATTCTTTTGCACAATCTTCCCCTACCCTCAGTGGTGAGTTTACTTCACACAAAGGAAAATTTTCATTTTGAATAGGTGATCCTGCCTACTAAAGGGGTGATTCTATGTTTGAGTCTAGTCTAGGTCATCCTTTTGGTGTATTCATCCTTTTTAGGGACAAATTTTCTTGTGGGTCCCTTAGTTAGGTGACTCCGCATCTACCTATTACTTGAATAGGAAATTCTGCCAATCCCATAGGTGAGTTTGCATCTAGTTTGTACCTCCCAATTATGCTTGTTCCCTTAGAGTAAGTGATCCTATCATCTACTCAAGTGAACTTGCTATCTGCATGGGCGATTCCACATCTCATATTAGTCTACCCATCCATACACTCCCTAGAATAGGTGAACTTGTTGTCTCAAGGGGTGAAATTTTTTCCAAATGTACCATCCCTATCCATACATTTGAAGACATAGTTGATCCTACTTGTCAAGTAGGAAATCTCGCCATAGGCATTTTTGTCCCTCATTTGTATAGTTTAGGAAGTATGTGAGGTTTTCATTCCTTGATAGGTGATTTTGCTCATGTTCGTACATCCCAAGATAGAGGTGATCCTGCTTTCTAGGTAGGAAATTTTGTCCATCATGTTTGCCTATTTCTTTTGAGTTCCTTAAGACTTAGGTGATATTGTGACTTAGAAGGGAAATTCTATCATCTAGATAGGTGAAGTTTCTAGAGATAGAGTTGAATTCGAGGTCCTTTAGATAGGTGAACATGTCACTTGGGGGGGGGGGAATTTACAAACACAAAGGTGTATGCACTACACATAAAAAATACTCCCGAGAGTTAATCCTTTGGTGTGTTATTTTTAATGAAAAATATAAAAAACATGTGTTGATAGGACCAATTGCTTGTATGAGTTTAGTTGAGTTTTTGGTTTTTGAAAACACACCAATGGTGTTAGTCAGAATAGTTTGAAGACATGTTTGAATAATAATGACTTGTGTCATGCATATGGGGAAGTTGGAGGAGTTTGACCAACATGTGGGAAGTGTGGGTTGTTTTCTAACTGATTTTTTGGAGAGAATGAGTGCATTTGGAGGTAGCTTTTAATGCTTTTAGTGTGACCTAGGTCATGGCTTGATTTTCTTCATTTTGGTGCTTTTATTTTGGCTTTTTTGTGGCATATGACTAGATACTTCTAAAATGATGTGTTGGGAAATTTTTTCAAAAAAACATAAGTAACATCAAACAAACATTTTGAAGTTAGTTCTTTCTTCTTTTCAACATGTATGGTGGCTTCTTTTGGAGCTATTAAAAGAAAAAGAAAGCATTGCAACTCAGTCACAAGCATGTATAGAATTGGTAACACCCTTACTATAATGAAATTCAATATTTTTACCTTCTTGGAAGTTGTTTCATAGTGTTTAGTGTTTGATTGATGAATGTTCTTGTGAATTTTGATAATTCCTTAAATATTTGTCTCTTTTTAGCACCTTTAGGTAGAGGAAAGATATGTTTTGTAGGTTCTAGGTTGTGCACTGATTCAATAGTTATTTTATTTGTGGAAACTTTTTCCCTTCAAAGTGACAAGTGAACCAAGCCTCCTTCCAAAAAATTTATGCATTGATATGTTAAAATATCTAGGTTGTGTTAAGCCAAGCTAAGCTATTGAGAACGTTGTGTGTTAAAACAATAGTATAGGTATGAGAAATCTTGTTTGGTGTATCACCATAAGATTAGTTTAATTTTCATGTTTCCTTCTAACTCTTTCCTCATAAAAACATTAGTTTAGCAATAGTTTAGGTGATACCATTTAGGAGCCAACCTTATATGGAGGTCCACTCCAAGTTTACGTGATCCAAAACCTAGGAGTGTTCCCGTGTTGCTCCAAATTGCTAAGTTCTACAATGTAGTAGGGGTGAAAATTTGAGAGCTAACAATGACCTAGATGCAAAAAGTGGAAAAGAAAAGACTCCCCTCCTGGGAGCAATGATGGGGAAGAACAACTTGGGAAGAGCTAAGCTAAAAGGTTGGTGCCACCTGGATTGAGCAAAGCCCATAGTTCTTGATGGAACTATATCTTCAACTAGCAGGGGCTAAGGGTCATGTCATCAGTGACAAACAACTAGCAGGTCCAATGGTCAACGAAGTGGCTGCTGATGGAAGCTAGGGAGAGACGTCAAAATGATGAGTGGTGTAACTGATGGCTGGAACATAAATGTTGATGGATGTGACCAGTGATCAGGGTACAATGTCCTCTCCTATCGACCAAGAACCTCCTGATAAATATAGCTGACCACACACTTTTTTTGCAAATTATTTAAAAAATGACCCCAATATATATTTTTTGAATATTGGTTAAAAAATCAAGGTTGATGAAAAAATTTATGCAAAAAAAGGCTCAATGGAGAAATATATAGACTAGTGATTTTATAAAAAATCAAACCTCAAATATTTTAATGTTGATGCCAAAGGATTAAAAAAACAAGCCCACTGAAAAAATCAAACCCTCATAATATATGCTGAAGGGAAAATATGTATGTCCACAAGATATTAAAATGGAGGTAGATTTGATTTTTTTTTTTGCAAATTATTGAAATTTCCCAAATAATTTTTTTGCCAAAATATATGAAATAGAGCCCTAATTTTTCCTAAAATAGAAAATGACCTACAACTAAAAAAAAAATCCACAAAGGACAACTAATAGGGATGATTTTGTACTACAAATTTTTAGGGATCATAGCAGTTGATTTTGCAAACCCTAAAATACCTCTGATGACTCCTAGGTTGATGAATGAATAGGTGATCCTAGGGTTTTAAGGCCTTCGAAAAACAATGGTGAGCTCAGATCCGATTCAATCAACTCTAGAAATCAGCTTGGTCCCAAGGTGGATTCAAGTAGCCTACAATGAAAATCTTGAAGCCTTCAATGAATCTTAGTAGCCCAACTTTCTTAATCCTAGAATGAATCTTCACTAGAATGAATCTGATACCATGTTAAAATAATGGATGGACAATTTCCATGAATCTATAGCCTTTAAGAGTACCCTTTCCATGAATAAATTTTCCCACATAGAAAGAGTTGCAACTAAGGGAATGCAAATGGAGATTGCTATTGATCTAGAATATGATTACAAATGTACATATTCCCTGAATATATAGGCATGAGTGATATAAAAGATAGAATATGATGTTGCCATGTGTCTTGATCTAACAACATGTGACAACATGTAAGCCTAAGTACCTATCTAGAGAATGATAAAGTGATTGAGATAAGTTCAAGAAAAGACAACTCATCTTCTAGAAGGAATCTTATCTCCTATAAACATGGAAAGGGTAATGGCCCCATTATTAATGGTTTTCTAATGATGAAACATAGGAATTAATTAATTAAATAAAAGACCTAATTTAAACTTATCCTAGTGTAATTAAATAATTAATTACACCAACACAGTCACGGTGATTTTTTGAAGAGGCCTGAAATCTTTCTTTGTAGACATTTGATTTGGTCATTTGTATACGTTTTCCTTGACCAGAACAAAATTTTTATTGGTGAATGTTGTGTGTGTATTTCATCTATTGTTGGAGGCAATTTTTGCTAGCGAATGAATATCATTTGTGTGTTTTTTCTATGTTGCATCCTCCTTGCCTATGCCAAATTAAAAGGAACTGGTTTCTTACATTTGAAGGAACTTTAAGTGGTAGAGAGAGGCATCCATTCTTGCTTGATCATCAACGTAGGTGTGACCTATTTGGAGGTGTGAATATGATCAAGAAACCTCCATACCTATCATGAATCTCCTATGGCTACCTAGTCTTTTGTTGAAGGTTGGAGGATATACTTTGAAACTTTATAATTCATAAAGTTTCCCCTAAATATTTATTTAGGGCTTCTATGCAACCGAAGTGGAGGTGGGCCCATTTGGAAGGTTAATAAAAGAAATAATCCCACATTGGTAGAGTGGGATATGTTTTTCCTATTTAAATAGATTTTCCTTGTATTTGGTTGGTGTGAGCAAGTCTCATAGGAGGATATCTTTCTTTTGTGATTTATCTTGGTGATTTGGCATAAGAACCTAGTAAGGTGTTTAATTTTTTGCTCAATTTTGTAGCCCCCTTTTTCATTATTTTTTCCTGAAGTATTTTGGGAAGGCTTCATTTGTAGTATTTGGGAGTTTCTAATTGTTGTTGAAGGTTAATGTATTTGTATTCTTGGAGATTTTTCATGGTTCATTATGGGGTTTTCATTTCATCTTGTTGTGATTATGTTAAAAAGGGGAAATTATAAACAATGGAGAGATGGTATCATAAAACATCTTAGATGGCTTCATTTGTTTCCACATTTACATAATCTTGTTTGCCTTCATAGTAATAATAGTAATAAATTTGCATGGAATTGCGAAAGGGGTCATGTGCTTAGAGTTATTGCAATGCATAATGATGCTGCCACTTTGAATGCTATTGATCATTTTGATTGTCCTCATAATCTTTAGACTAAAATTTGGGAGATACATGGAGATCTTGATAATCCACTATTCCCAAATGACCCTATTTTAGATTGTCTTGTGCCTCTTCATTTTTCAGACATGATACCCTATGATCAATTATCAGGAGGTTGAATTTTTGGAATACTTTGAGTCTTTAGATGAGGATGACGAGGGTTCTTCAGATGCTCCTTCTTCTCCATCAGGGACAGTTGATGTACCTTCACCTTCAATGATTCATTATGTAGAGTCACTGATTGAGGCTCCTATCATTCATGTTTAGCAAGACCATTCATCTTGAGTTGATGATTCACTGAGCACATCCAGTGATTCATTACAACAAGTATTTCATTGTCTTCTTGATTGGGATTTGTATTTTCCAGATATTGGTTCATTGTTCATGGAATCTCACATTTCTAACTTGAAGGACACATTTGAGGGGTTATCTCTCCTATTTGATGGTAGTTATTGCACAACTATTGTCAAACCATCTCAGTCTCTGGAGAATGTGTAGAATTAGTTTCCAATGGTACCTTGTTTGTCACTTTCTATTGTGATTGGGCATGTTCCTGATTGGTTTGTGGCATCATCTTTCAAGGTCTTGGCAACACATGAGTATATTTCAGAGACATCACCATACATTTTCATGCTTCTTTCTTTCAATTCCTATCTAGAGCGGGAAGCATTCCTGCATTTGTACTTTGTTTTGTAAGTTCCAAAAGGGAGACAAGTTATTTTTCAACTTTGGATCATGTTTTGTCTTTAGGAACTTACCATTTTTGCAAGTGATTACACATTGCGGGGGGGCTACATAGTCTCTCTCTTTCCCTCTTATGGGGTGCTATTGTTTGTATATACATGATGTATGTAGTCCTTGGGGGGAATTAGTGTGATTGAGTCCTCCATCCATGCATCATTTATTTTTTCTTCTCTCTTTTAGAGAGGGGTTTTTTCCCACATGGTTTTTCTCCTTTTCCTCAATTGTGAGAGATTTCTTTTTTTTACATTGTAAATGGGTACCTCAAATGGTTGTGTAGCCAAGACTCATAGTGCATCATCATTTCTCATAATAATTCTTCCTAAGTTTGCACTTAAGGGGGGGTGTTAGTGTGTTAAGTTTAATTTAAGAATAATTAGTTTTCCCTGTAGGGTAGTTTTTTAGGACTTTAAAAGCATGTACCATATGTAATTTATGCATATGATATTTTTCCCTCTTTCTGGTGAAATAACCTATGTGCTTCTCTCATTTTTCTATGAAGGTTTATCCTGAAAATGGTGACCTTGGGCTCCACTTATAGAGGAAAATCCTTAAATATTCTTGAAAATATTCTCATCTTATTTTTTTGTAGGTCCCGTGGAATTTGGAACTCGATTTGTGTATTCCAAGAGATTTTTGTGTGACCAATATAGGATGACAATGCAACATAAGGATGTTTACATGATGCACTAGTCTCCAAGGAAAAGACCTTCATATTTAAACCACATGTTCCATATTTTTTGTAATTTCCATTTTTGTAGATATTAAATTTTATTTATCTTTTATTAGTAGACATTTTCACTAGCTAGTTAAATTTATCTTACTATAATTAGTGAAATTTACTCTCAAAGGGTTCGATCTTTCGTTTTGCTCGAGTCAAATTTCTTACATTACACCTATTCTCTTACAACTAATTTAATGAATGTTTGATTAATTCAAAAAATGTTTCGTACTATGAAATTTTAATTACTCATGAACTCCTTTGTAAATTAAAGCTAAACATCTTATGAAAGTTATATTATCAACCTCCTCATGATTATGTTGGCTTTTTTATCATTATATTGTCAATGATCAATCCTTAAGAGATACAACTTCATATATTACTAGTTGTACGATGAATAGTCAAGCAAAGTGGTGGTTGAAGTTAGATTTGTTTGTTCACTAAATCAACTCTTATGAAAAAATAAAAAAGATCATTCTAAACCTAATTTTCTCACATTTATCTTATATATTCTCATAATACCAATTATATTGGGATTATATTATACTTGATTTAGTAGTTTATTTAACATTTTGAGATCATGCAATATCGAAAACTGTAGATTTCCTACGTGGAAAGAGATTATTTATGTATCATCTAATTGATGCAATTTTAAATTGAGTATATATTTGTTTATTTCATTTTACCTAATAACTAAAAACACTTTTGTTGCATTCCTTTTCATTTTGCTGGAGCCCTTCACTTGGATAGTTATCTATCATCTATGAAGTTAGTCAAGTAGATTCAGTTCAAAATAATTGTAGGTAATAAATCCATTTTCAAGTGGACAATAACCTATTTCACATATTGTTATCTTAAAATGTTCACCATTATTTATAGTAGGACCAAAAATCGAACCTAAAGAAATCATTACATATTCAAAATATGGTGTAAACTAATTTTATTTCCAAGAAATATAATTGACAAAAAATGAAAAGAAATTAAAAACCAGACATTATGCCCTTTACATACTTTATCTTTTACTAGAACAATTCCCTTTTTCATAATAGGATATGTATGAGCTTCCCGAGAATATTTTTAAATGGCTCGCTTCCTTAATTTTTGAGAGTGTGTAAACGCTATTATGATATAAAAGGACATTTAAAGATTTTATTGAAGATGTTGTCAATATAATACTTATATATTTTTAATAACCTATTTAAAGAACATCTATACTTAAAATATGCTCGCTTATAGTTTTCAATAATTAAGAAAGAAGCTAATTAATCGATTCCAATCTCCACTCACATATTGCAGGATTCTTGAAAGAGTACACAGTCGGCTACATCATCAGAAAGCGCCCGCTGTCGATAATGAAGGCAGAAAAATATACATTATTATTTTCGACATTTAGATTCAATGTTCCCCGGTAAGTCGGTGATATTTTTGGAAAATTTGGAAAGTGGGTGTTAGGGTACCTTGAATATGAATTCTGAATTTCATTAACAGATAACGATGGGATGGCGGATGGCGATCGGAAATGAATTCGGATATTGGCTTTCATGTGCTTGAAAGCAACTGAATTTTAAAGCATTTGGTTTCCGTCAGTTTGAACGTTATTGTTGTAGTTGAATCAGTCCATTTAGACTTTAATGGTACAATCTGGATTCTTCAATTGGTAAAGAAAAAAATAGTCTGATGAAAGGTTTTTTAATACGGAAAATAAATCTACTGAAACGACTTGCTTTGCAGATTGTCAAAGTGGTGATATAACTACTACCAAATACTTGTGAAAGGTGCTGATTCACAAAGATTTGATGAAACAAGATATGGAGGGAAGAAGAAATTCACACGTAATAGTAATTATGAAGAAGATATTCGGATGTAGAAGTAATTGTAAAAACAGAGGATATTTTCTAAGGGTAAGGTTTTATGGAGGGGGCTTTTTAGAAAATTACAGTGGGTGCTGTTGAGAATTTTTAGAAATATTTGAAAGCTGGGGTCTCATGATTTTAATAGTTCAATTCAGCTTAATCCAAAATTTAAGGAATGAACTGCAGTGCTTTGATTAAAATTAATAAACTCTCATTTTTATTTTCTGATTGGAATTTAAAAGATGATAGACAAGTGGCAGAAAAAATTCCTAAGCCTGTAGGGACAATTTCTAGCCCCACCAAATCTTTAATCCTAAAAGATAGAGGCAGCTATTTTTCTGGAAAAGATTTCGATTAATCCTTCAGCACAAATTTTTTTTCCATGAGACCTTGTGCTCTATAAAATAGAAGCCCAAGCCCCCATGAGACCATATTATTACTTTTGTTAAGAGAAATTACTTTCTCTTGATTATATAACCTTAATCAAAATCTCTTAAGCATGATGTAAGACTATTATTTTTAGTATTTTAAATTAATATTAAAATTCTCATTAGTTGTCTTACTATGTTCTTTCTAACAATCTTATATTATAAATTTTAATTTATCCTTATATTTAGTATATTTCTATATAATATGAAAATGAAATTAAATATATATTTTTAAATATATCATGTTAATAAATTAATATTAAACTCAAATAATTAGTTTTGAATAAGAATCATAAAATATGTAAAATTAACTAAAATAAAATTAATGTATGTTAATTAAAATAATAAACAAAAATGAACTTAAATTGTAAAAGAGAGACTATTTTTTCTACTTTGTGATGTTGATGTGACAATGTAACAAAAAAATTAAGATAAATATTCTGAAAGTAGATTTTAAATCAAAAGATTGATATGATTAAATCTTGAGTAGTTGAGTATTAGGGATGGAATTATAAAAAATGGTCTTTAGAATGTTTGATCACGTCTAGAATCCCAATCCTATCTAGAATAGAGACACATTTTTAATACCTACAAAAAGCTATCCACTTGGTGATACTTAAAGAAAAAAATTAAAAATGGTGCTAAAGAAGATCATGGAACTTTTTAAGCTAAGGAGTAGTAGCATACTAACTTCCTCTCTTATTTATTGAAAAATCTATAAATGAATGTTAACAATACAAAATAAAAATAACCAAGTTGGTAATTGATGCCTATTGTTGGAAAAATGTGTCTCAACCTTACAATTACAAAAGGTATTATTGATACATAAGCGATGAGGAGTGTGGGGTTCTCTTCCCCCCTTGAGGGGTTTATAGGGTTCATCCCCCAACAAAGGGTTCGAGGGGCATGTGTCCCGATTATTTATATTTTATTATTATAAGTTTTGACTATTCATAATTAGGTCTTAGATTTGACGATCGATATTTTGTTGGATTGACTTACCCAAGAAGGAAATCTTATTTTATGAGGGAATTGCATTACAGTTGTGCATTGTGATGTATTTTGAGAGTCTGATAATAGTCATGTAGCCTGCAAATCTCTGGTTGGTGATAGTCATATGAGAAGTTTGCTCTACAAGTATATTGTAATTTTTTTGATTTTTGAATATAATATCAAGTACTTTGGAGCAAGCAGGCTTTTTCCGGTGCTGGTTTTCCCATTTAAATCAATAATCACATTTGATATTTTAAGTTTGAGTTTTAATTTTGAATTTCTGCAAATTACTAAAAAAAAGATCTATAAATTTTTTCATTATCCTCCTCTCAAGATTAGTATAGGAAGTTGTTCTTCTACTTTAGCTTCCTTACAAGTGGTATCAGAGCCTGATCACCTTTAGTTTCAGTTGTGGGTTGTTGGTTTTTTTATTAAATAATCCATATTTTAGTGCGAGCTTATGTTGATGATACTTTGTGATCTTGTAGTAGAAATTTTTAGATTGCAAGTTCATTAAGGAGAATAGAGGTGGATAAAAATTTTAGAAATAATTTTGAAATGTGGAAGCTAAATATGGAGGATTTGTTGATGATCGTGTTCTATGGGATGTCATTCATGAGAATGTTTCAAGGCCTACAAATGCTACTTTGGCTACTCAATATGATGTTATGGATTATAAAGCCAAGGGTCTAATCGAATTGTGCATGGAAGACTTTTTTTTAATCAATGTTCATAAAGAGAACTCTACAAAGAAACTATGGAAGAAACTTGGTGAGATGTATCAATCCAAATCTTTAGTGAATAAGATTTTCTTAAGGAAGAAATTGTATTCCTTGAGAATAGAAGAGAGTGGACAAATTATATACCACCTAGAAACATTCAATATTTTGGTGGCTCAATTGGCATCACTTGGTGTCAAAACATGGATAAGGAGGAGAAATGTCAAATATTGCTTTGTTCATTGCCTAATTTGTTGGATTCTCTTGTTATGGAAATTGGGAGTGCTTTTGTTATATTGAAGATTGAAGATGTGGTGAGTTCTCTACTTTCTAAAGAGGTGAGGAGGAAAGTATCCATTAATTCCAAGGAGGCCCTAAATGTTCATGGATGGCCTTAGGAAAAAGGAAAGAAGAATGAGAAGTGTGATAAATCCAAATCGAAGTGGAGGTCCAAATCTCTTCGAAAGTGTAAAGTCTTTTTTTGGAACTATGATACACCTAGACATATTTGTAAGGACTACAACGAAGAAAAGAAGAAGAAAAATAAGAAATTTGATTCTAATTATGAGTCTGAGAGGGAAGATGGTGATACATTCATTATAGCTTTGGAAACTCATGTTGGTAATGATGCATGGTTAATTTAATCAGGTACACCTTTCCATATGACCTTTAATAGAGATTGGTGTTTTGAATATGAATAATTTTATGGAGGTAAGGTCTACTTGCGTGATGATTCTTATTTATATATTTTTTATCATGGTAAAGTTAGAATCAGTTTTCCTTATAGTGGAATAAAAAGGATTAATGTTGTGTTGCATATCCTTGGATTATTGTGAATTTTTTTTATCTATGAGCAAACTAATAGATGTAGGTGTGCATGTAATATTTTATGATGCAGGATGCAAGATGGTTGGAGATGCTATGGTGATATCTATGTTGGAATTCTATGTAGTTTGTGTTGTTATTATTGTTGAAATAGATCTATCTTGTTGCATTGACGACAACCTTTGATATGCGTTGATTTGTTGCATTATGTTTTCATTAGTAGTCTCACTAATGTCAACTTCTAATATTTCCTTGATAGACATGTGTGCAATTGAATTTTGTAGTACAGTTGGTTTGGTGGTGATGAGAAAGTGTTGCAGATGATGAAATGATTTTTGTGGTGCTTGATTTCCAAGTTGTTTTGAGAAAATTTGAATAGAAGTTGAAATAATATGGTAAAGAGTGTTCAGTGTAGTAGAGTAGTGTTCTAGTTTTTGCTCAGGATTTCTTCATGGTTAAAGATCTTCTTATGTAGATGGGAATGTTACTTAGAGGTGTTCAAAGGTGTTATATGTAATATTTCTTATCTTGGATCATTGTACAAAAAAAGTTGTGTTCATGAGTGTGTGAACTATCAAAGAAGTGTTTCAATTTGAGTTGCTCAAAGTTTGGTGCTTTGCAAGGTTGGATTCATGTGTTACAATATATGTATATATGTGTGTGTGTGTGTGTGTGTGTGTGCAAGTGTATGTATATTCATGTATATATTTGTATATGTATAAATGTATATATATATATGTACATATATACACATATACACA
>VDFB02168118.1:5491060-5733895 GCA_007258455.2 Sequoia sempervirens
CCATTCATCAGTCTAGATAAATGAAGAAGTTGTGGATCCATTGGAATCATGCACCTTCATGTGCACCTAGCTCAAAGGGACAATGACCCCTAAATTCTCCCTGAGATATTCAAAAGTATCCTTCAGAAGAGCCTTAGTAAATATATCTATAATCTATTCCTTTGTAGACACATACCCAACCCTGACTTTATTCTCCAATGCCTTCTCTCTCAGGAAATAATATTTGATAGATATATGTTTTGTTCTTGAATGCATTACCAGATTCTTTGAAATGTTTATACCACTTGTATTTCCACATAAGATAGGAATATGCTCATTACATATTACTCCTATATCTTTCAATGTTTGCTTCATTCACAAAACTTTCATGTAGATAAATGCTACAATAATATACTTTGTTTCTCTAGTGGATAAAGAAAGTGAATCTTGTTTCTTACTTAACCATCAAACCAATATTCCCCCAAGAAATAAAGCACCTCCACTATTAATCTTCCAATCATCGACACAATCGACACAATCTGCATCGATATAAGCACTTAAAGTGAAATCATTATCCTTAGGATACCACAAGCCATAATTTGGTGTGCCTCTAAGATATCTAAATATCCTTTTTACAACTGTAACATGTGCTTCTTTAGATTCTTCATGAAATCTAGCAACTAAACATACTGTATGTATAATATCTAGTTTGGTAGTAGTAAGATACAATAGTCCACCAATCATAGATCTGTATTTTGTTTGATTAGCTTTAGAAAATTCATCATCTTTACTCAATTTACATCTGATCACCATAGAAGTACTAACTGGTTTGGATTCATCCATTCCAAAATTCTTTAACAACTCTTTCACATATTTCAATTGTGACATGAATATTCCCTTATCATTTTGATTTAATTGAAGACCAAGAAAGAAATTCAACTCATCAATCATGGACATTTCAAATTATTTTTGCATTTCTTCTGCAAATCTCTTACACATACCTTCATTTCATTCAAAGATGATATCATCAACATATACTACCACTATCAACATTTTTTTACCTTGCACTTTGAAGTAAAGATTGTTGTCAGCAGAGCCTTAGTTGAATCCTTGTTGTGTCTAATATCTATCCAATCTTGGGTACCATGCTCTGGGAGCTTGTTTCAATCCATACAATGCCTTTTTTCAACTTACAAACCATTTTCAGTTTGTTTGATAACTGAAATACTTTAGGTTGTTCCATGTATAATTCTTCTTCTAGTTATACATTCAAGAATGCATAATTTACATCCATCTAATATACTTTGAATTCCTTGTGGGTAGAAAATGCCAAAAACATCTTAATAGCTTCCATTCTTGCCATTGGGGAAAATGTCTCTTCAAAGTATATGCCTTCAACTTGTGAGTATCCCATGCATACAAGTCTTTTTTTGTTTCTTATAAATGCACCATTTTCATTCAACTTATTCTTGAATACCCACTTTGAACCAATTAAATTTTTATTCATAGGTCTAGGAACCAGTTCCCATGTTTGACTTTTCTCTCTTTGCTGCAACTCTTCTCTCATAGCTCTAACCCAACTTTTATCTTCACATACTTCATACACAAACTTAGGTTCTATTTTAGAGAGTAAACATAGATTTACCTCAACTGCTATTTTACTTGTCTTCACACCTTCACTCTTATCTCCAATTATGTGTTCCTCTAAATATTTTTTTTGGACATACTTAGGAGTCTTAGGAACAAGTTTCGATGCATTTTATTCTTCTTCTTTAGTCTATTCTTCTTCGTCTTCCTTATTCTATTTAGGTTCTAGTGTGCAAATGGGATCATCTGGTTCAACTTCACTTATCTCAACAGGTCTATGCATATCCTCATCAACCTTCACATTAGCACTCTCAACAATCTTCCTCAATCTTTTATTGAAGCATCTATATACTTTGCTAGTAGTTGAGTATCCAAGGAATCCCCTTCATCACATCTAGCATCAAACTTCCAAAGATTCTCATTATCTCTTTTAATGTAACATCTACTTCCAAACACCTAAAAGTATTTCATAGTAGGATCCTTACTAGTCCATAACTCATAACTTGGAGTGTTTGTGTTGTTTCCTCTGATCTGAACTTTGTTAAGAACATAAAAAATAGTGTGTATTGCCTCTCTCCAATACACATCAGGTACATTTTCTTCTTTCATCATGGTTCGTGCAGCTTCTTGCATAGTTCAATTCTTTCTATCAACAACTTCATTCTATTGAGGGGTTCTAGGATCATAAAAGTCTCTTTAGGCCATGCTCTTTGCAAAATTCATTAAACTCAATAGAAGTGAATTCTCCACCTCTACTAGATCTCAAATGTTTTATTCTTATGTTCACTTCATTTTCTACTCTTTCTTTGAACACTTTAAACCTATCTAGGGCATGAGTCTTCTCTCTAACAAAGGAAATCCATGTTATTTGAGAATAGTCATCAATAAGGAGCATGAAATACCTATCACCATTTAGGCTTCCTATTCTAGTAGGACCATAGAGGTATGTATGAATTAATTCTAGTATTCCAATAGCTGATTTCTATTTTCCTTTGAAACCACATCTTGTTTTTCCCCTAACTAACAACTTCTGCAAACAACATTAGTAGGAAAGTTATGATTTTAGGAAGACCTCAAACAACATCTCTTGAACTAATCCTAAACACATCATCAAATTTTACTTGTACCATTCTCCGATGCCACATCCAACTTTCATTAACTTGAGATACAAGGCACTAACCATCAACACCATTAAGATGATAGATGTTTCCATAAGTTCTCCTTCCTACAACAACCATAGCTTCAAATATTTTTATGATATAATAGGTATTATCCTAAAACACAAGTTTGAAACCTTCACTACACATCTATCCAACACTCAAAAGGTTATTCCTTAGGCCCTTTAAATAATAAACATCATCAGTGCTATGTATTCCATCAAAACTAATTGTACTATCCCAACAATCTTTTCTCTAGAATCATCACCAAACATGACCAAACCACCATTATACTTTTAAGGTCTAGTGAACTTAATTTTATCTCTAGTCATGTGATTAAAGCATCCACTATCAACCACCCAATACTCTTCATCATGTATAGCATGAAAGGCAGTGACCAAAGTACCTTCCATCTCATCCTTCGTGTTCTCTGAATCACTTTTTTTAGCACATCTTGTAGAGTTAGCTGACATGGATTTATTCTCCAAAGCTAAGAGAAATCATTCACTATCATCACCCTCATAATCAGGTAAATCATCAAATATTCCAACTTCTTCTCTAACATAATACAACTTCTTGAATTTCTTATCCTTTCTATCTTTATGATCTTTGTTCTTCTTATGTACAACTCTATTCTGATATATTGAAGCATAGTGACCAATATTTCCACAACTAAAACATTTAAAAGGTAAAATACCTTTCTACTTACCAATACCTTTCTTTAGCTTCCTTGTAAAATTTTCTTCCACTTCATCTGAACCATCACTATCTGGATCATCTTCAATCTTTGTTGCTTTAAATGTTGTTTCTATCTTTTCTAGGCTCTTTCTTTCCAAAATTTCTCATCTCAAATGCAGTCAAGGTGCCAAATAGGTATTCTTTAGTATATTTCTTAGGATCATACGTTTCCTCAATAATTGAAACCTTATCACTATAACAATTTTCTAAGGCCATTAGAATCTTCTCTATTATATCTTCATCTACCAGAGTGCCCCCTTGATTCCTAACTTCATTTGCTACTAGATCAACCCTCTGGAAATAGCTTGCAATATCTTCACCTTCTTCCATTTTCAAATTCTCATATCTATGCTTTTTCATCAGCTTATTTGTCAATTTCACTCTATCATTTCCTTCATAAATATATTCCAACTTCTTCCAAAATTTGTAAGCAGTTCCCAAAGAAATAAGTTGTGTTTGCTTGGTCTTAGATAAAGCACTGTAGATCGCATACCTTGACTTTTCATTCTCCTCATAAGAAAAAATCTCATCTGTAGTAGTAGGACCACTTGCCAGTGCAAAATACTTTGTCTCAACAACCTTCCAAGTCTTGTAACCAAGCGAGATAATTTAACCTATCATCTGCACTTTCTAGTCACTGTAGTCAGATTCATCAAACACATGGATCACCAATTTGTGTGCCATCAAATCTACCTCAAGCAGTTAAACTCTTCACCAAGGAACCAAAGCTTTGATACCAATTGTTAAAAGGAGCAGGAAAACTAAGAGGGGGGGTGAATTAGTTTTCACCAAATTCAAACACAAAACTTCACACACTTATCAACTTTTCAATCACATTATTTTGTTATTAAGTATGATCATGAAATTCGTATAACATAAAACAAAAGCAACACAGTGAACACTAGATTTTATGTGGAAAACCCAATAAGGGAAATACCACGATGAGGATTAACTCACAATATAAAGTAATAGCAAAACCAAATACAAGAGGCTTACTTCCAAGGGTTCACTGCTCAAATACAAGGAATCAGTGCCTATAGATAGGACTCACTGTTGAAAAGGAGGCTCACTACTTATAGATACAAAAGATAACATAAAGATCCACCACAACAATTTACACACATCCACAACCTTGATTAGAAGAATGCAGAAATGTTCAACTCATTGATTTTAGGAATCTAACATAATAAAGTACTGTTACCACAACTCACTTCTGCACAACTATGCTTCTCACGTGTGGCATACTTCATTACTTTGTATGATTTAATCCTTTGCATCTCAACTTGTAATTATACCATCTTCAACCTTAGAAACTTTCTCTAAGGTCGGCTAGATATGCTTCATTTCATACATTCAAATGAGTTCAAAAACTCAACATTCTTGTGGTGGAAAGGAATGAGAGTGGATGAAACCAATACCTAACTACGACCCAAAACAACCTCTTGGATCAAACGCATGCTTCCTTAATTAAATTTTTAATTCTTCATATGAAGTGTAAATACCAGGTCAGCCAAACCTAACAAAAACACAAATGACCATTGAAGTACGCACTTCCCAGCAAGAAGATAACATGAGGGTGATGTAACATGCTTTAGGGTGAGCCCACAATAATGGTTTACATTTTTTGTCCAAACTAGACACTGAACTAATTTTTTAACTAAATCTTCACTTTCAGGCACCTATAGGGGCTAAACCGTGAGGAATTTGGAGATGATGCAAACTAGTGATTTCTGACATTTTGTCTATAGATTCTTAATATATTTTTTTCAATTTTTTTGGAATCATATTGAACTTCTTTTTCCATCTCCTTAAAAAAAAAAAATCAGTAAACACCATTTTTAAGGAGTGACACTCACCGTATAACACAACTTTTTTTCCATGAAAGATAAAATTCTTTTTTTTTTTAATTTATATTTGTAACTACGATATCTAGTGCTTCCAATTGGTTTCATAGTGTTTTATTGAATATTTTTTCCTTAATAAAGTTTCAAAGTAAAACCAATGACAATTTAGACATAGGTGGACTATATAACACAACTTTTTTTGTATGTATTGAAATTCAATTTTTTTTGTTGGATCAAGGACTTTAATATCTGATGCATTCATATTTTTCATTTCTTTTGTTTGATAATCTTCTATTTTTCCACATGTGAAGAATAGAGCTTTATTTTCAGTGAAAAGCCTACATTCACAAGAAATAAAAAATAAATATAATAATAAAATTATAATTTTTGGGAAGCTTATAAGAAGGACTACATACTTACAAAAACTAAAATTAAATGAATTAATTTGATCCCCTAAAAGGTAAACCAGAAGTGATTTTTATCAACATTTTAATAGGTGTAAAGGAGACTCTATTATAGGTATGGTTTAAAACTAGCGGGGTTCTATCCAAGGGGTTTTGATCTAAGGTAGTTTGATCAAACCCTCTTTAGTTGGAATGCTTTAAATGGAACTTTTTAAGGCTTAAATCATTGTATTTTCTAAAAATATGTGATTTCAGCAAAATTAAAAATTTCCAAGAAATTGTAAACCATATTTGTAGGATCACCCTTTATCATGCATGAGAACACATATCAGATACCTTCAGATAGATCTACAACAAGTGAAACAACCTTTGAACATAAAAAACCTTCCAATAGTCCATGCAGACTGTGCAAACACACACAAAAACTCTGAAGCTCAACTTCTAAAACACCAGACCATGAACATCTCTACCAAACCCTAGAGAAAACTATTACAATACATATTCTAGATCCACAAGACTTGAAGCAAATCAATGGAGGACTGTGGAGAAAAAAATTTCTCCCAGTCTATAGACAAAGAACTCTACCAAATCAGTTCACACATTGATGAACACAATTTTCACACTGCATCAAACTAGAAGCTACAAATTAGGATGTCACTAAAATATCCCCAAAAACAACCCTTCAAATCTACACAAGCATAATATCGACACAAAAGAAACACAAAGCACATAGTAGATCACATTCTAAACACATACATTACTCTAACTTCACTCTTTACTAATTTTCTCAAAATCATTTGGTTACCCATCATTTCAGCACATCTACAACATCATAAGGATAGTGCCATGTACTCACATCTCAACAAATCTCAACTATACATGCACAATCTAGATACAACATGCTAAACTGTGTTGACATCAATGACAACATTAATGACAACACCACCAAACTTGCTCATACTTGCAACATGAATATGGTTGAAGTATAAAATGTACATAATGAGGAAATTAAAAAATGTAAAATTCATATGAGGACCTAGTGGATTGAGTACTTCATCAAAATATCTCCCAAGTTACCTAAAATCCTATATACGAATGGATTTTAGTAAGAGGTTGTAGGTATCATCAAATTTTTATTTAGATTCATGGAGATCTAAAAAAATATACCATTGATCCATGGATGCATTTCTATATTATTTATGTTTTGATTGATGACACAAATAGCATGATACACTGGGTTGAACAAATCCAAAATATTTTTGGTGAACAATTTGAAAATTTTGAAAAGACTAGAATTTTCTTGATGAATTTATATTTAGTTTATCTATTACCACAAAAATCTACATTTATAGGTGTATAAATAAGAGGAATTTTAGTATTGACCTTAAGGAAAGTATTATAGCATATGGTAATTATCGACAATTAGATTTTAGGGAGCCCACATGATGTTTTTTCCATGTGGTTGTTAAGGAAATGGAAGAAGACAAAGGAAAAACACTATCAATTGAATTTATAGATGAATTGGACAAACATGGTAGTTGATTTATCTAAATTCCTAAGTTCTCACATGTCAAAGTTTAAGGGTTCTCACATTCCCCTCTATGATGTGGGAGAAAGGGATCTAGGGTCTAAATCACACTTCCTTGTACATCATATTTGAAAGGAACCAAAAAAGATCACAAGCACCTACTTTTCTACTAACCTCGATGGAAGAGTTAGAATGGTGGATTAGGTTTTTAATTCTTTCTTGGGAGAGATTGATGTTAATTAATTGATTAATGATTAAATTGATTTGATAATGAAAATATCTCACTATCTCAACTATGAAGCTACAAAAAATTGATGTAATTACAGTGAAATATAGACTTGAACTACATAAATGAATTAAAGAATAACAAAGTGGAGAGACAAAGGAAACTGACATATGAATTTGGACACAAATTGGTCAAACAGGGGTTCTATTTTCCAAGAAAAAGAAGTATAGATCTCATGAATTAGAAAATAAATCTCCAATGGTCATAGTCTATAAGTTTTTCTTTTCTTGACTTAGCTTCAAAAAATTTCCTATTGATGATTAATTCTATTGCCCTAATTTTTGACATACGAGGCTAGAATGCTTCAAATCCGTGTCGACAAATAGGTTGATCAGTTATAAAATTGAATATTTGTATCATGCATTAGTAGAATGTAAATATATGAAACTGCAATACAAACTCCTCAAACACATAAGCAAACTAGATTTATGAGGAAAAACCAAGAAGAGAAAAATCATGGTGAGGATTAGCCCACAATACAAATTAATAGAAACACCGAATACAATAGGTTCACTATCAGAGGGCTCACTACCTAAAAGAAAGAGTGGCACACTACTAAAGGACTCATATCTATAAGAAAGAAGAGAGAAGGGTTTGCTCACTGCCAATTTGAACTGCTAACAATGCATCTCTTTTATACTAAAGATACATTTCCATTGAAGCACAAACCACTCATTCAACAAAATAAAATGTGGACACCTTCTGCTCACTACATTTGTGATTCATAGGAATTAAATCTCGCACTCAAATCACTGCACCTAATTTTTTTTGCATATTTTGCATCGTACACCTTCTCTTCTTAATCATAGAACAACTTTCCTTGTATTTATACCATCCACAATGTAAAATAAGAAATTAGGTCATCCTTAAGGAAACATATGCACCTCGACCATGCAACATCAAATAGGTCAACACCAAAAAATTCCACAATATAAAAAGTAAAGGAAAACCATGCCAAAACTTAACTATGGCCCAAAACTAAAACAACATGATTCTGAACACTTGCACAAACAAAAATAATCCAACATACTTAATGCTATCATGTGAAGATGACCAAAACTGAACTAACACTAACAAGAACATTCGAAAAATACTTCTCCAAGTTGAAAACATCTCATAGACCACATAGCAACACTTCACAACATGTTAGAATATTCCACATCATCAAAATATTCACCACTACTACTATAACCACCTAAAGCTGAAGAACACCTTTATTTTGTGCAACTAGACACACTAGCACAAAACCCAACACAACAAACAACCTTGCAAAACACCACAACAACTAAAATTCAAGGGAAGGTAGATATAGAAAATATAAGCACGTTCCTAGATCTGCAAGCCAAGAACATTCACTGTGGAGAAATGTGGAGCAATATCATTTCTCTGAGACACCCTATTTCATTGGGCATAAATACTATTAAACACTTCTTCCATTATAGTACGATGCAAACCTAAAACTAGAGATAAAACCTTTGAACACTTGTAATCATCATATCCAAACCATGTAGGCATATCTACAACCATGAAGAAATTTGGACCATAGCTCTAAGCACCACTCTTTGACACTAAACTATCTTTTATTCATTTTTTTTCAAAATCACTTGGAAACCAAGTGAACCAACTATATTAAAAACACTAATAGCATATCTAAACCACATCTAAAACATATAAAACATCTCTAATCAACTATATATTATCCAACTATCTCATCAAAGATAACTTCTGTAACTATACTAATGTAAGACATCAATGAAAACGTTATTATTGTTTAATCTAACCATCCAGCAACTCCAATGCTAGGGGTTGACATTACAAACACCAACATGATTCCAATTCTCTCCTCATACAAGGGGTTGACATCAATGACAACACCCAAACAACTCACAAACAACTCAATCTTCTAACAATCTCCCCCTTTGTCATTGATGGCAACATTGCTTCTAAAAACCATCAACAACAAAATCATACCAAAAAAAACTATGCAACAAGCAGTACTCCTCGTAACTAGGGGAAATATTTATTGTTCATACTCTCTCTTCATAGAATTCTTCTCTTGCAACACCAACTCTCTCTCTCCCTTTGTTCAAACAGTACTTTTCCATACACTTCACTAACACTCTCCTTGTTTTTTTCTGATTCTCTCCCCTTTGATATTAATGGAAAAGGGCGATAGACTAATCCAAATCTCTTGCTCTCCCCATTTGACAAAATTCAAAGGGTAATACCTACACTTTTCATACACCACTTTGACACCACTTATGACACTTGCAAACAAATAATCTACACTTCACTACACTTAATTTTTTGTGCTCGCCCCCTTACAGGAAAAAAAAATGCTCTATTTTACTTCACCAACCAATAATACTACTACCTTCTTCCTCTGAGAGCTAGCCTTCATCATTCTGGAGCAATATAATAAATATTCATTTGCTTCACCAAACTGATGCAAATTCTTATGCATCTAGTTGAAAGGAGGCGCAATAACCCCTAACTTTTGTTGGAGATACTCAAATGCATATTTAGGAAGATACTTTGTAAAGATATATTCAACTTAATCCTTTGTAGCCACATACTCTAGCTTTACCATTGATTTTTTGATGACACTTGTATTCTAACATAGGATAAATATAGGTTCATCATATGAAATTATGATATCCTTCAAGGTTTTCTTCATCCACAACACGTGTTTAGTAAGATGTTGTAATATACTCTTCCTTTGCAATAGATAATGACACTAAGTCCTACTTCTTGCTCAACAATGAACCAACCCACTTCCAAGATAGAAATAATGTCCAATTGTACTTCTTTTATCATCCACACAACCTTCCCAATTTTCATTAGTATAGGCACTTAAAGAAGAATCAATATCCTTTGGATACCATAGACCTTAGTCTAGAGTGCTCTACAAATTTTTGAATGTCCTCTAATTGCTACCACATGTGATTCTCTAGGATCTTCTTGAAATGTGGCCACAAGACAAATTACATGCATGATATTTGGTCTAGCAGTAGTTAGATATAGCAATCCACTAACCATTGATTTGTACTTGCTCTGATCATTCTTAGGATATTCATCATTCTTGCTCAACTTGCAACTACTAACCATAGGAGTACATACCAGTTTACAGCCTTCCTTTCCAAACTTCTTCAACATTTCCTTGACATACTTTGACTATGAAATGAATATTTCCTTTAATTAATTAATTGATCTATATCCCAAAGAAGAAATTCATCTCCCCAAATATAGAGATATCAAACTCTTTTTGCATCTCTTTTGTAAATTTCTTGCAAATACCTTTAATATTTGATCCTTCTCAACTTTAAAGTAAAGATACATATCTATAAAACCTTTATTGAATCCCTGCTACAATCTTGGATACCAAGCTCTAGGTGATTACTTGAGACCATACAATGCATTCTTCAAGCTACAAACCATATTAGGATCATCTAATAATTAAACACCTTATGGTTGTTCAATGTATACCTCTTCATGAATCCAACTCACCATTCAAGAATGCGGACTTCACATCCATCTGATAAACCTTGTAGGTATTATGTGTTGCAAAGGCCAAAACCATCCTAATGGCCTTCATTCTTGCCACTAGAGTAAATTTTTCCTCAAAATGTATTCCTTCCACTTTTGAGTAGGCCTTACAAACAAGTCTATCCTTATTTCTGACTTCTCCATTCCCATTTAGTTTGTTCAACAATAGCCATTTAGTTCCTATTACATTATTTTTTGTTGGTATTTGGACTAGTTCCTAGATCCAACTCTTCTCAATCTAAATAAATTCTTATTCTATGGCTTTGGTCCAATTGTCATCCTTGCATGCTTCAATCACTCTCTAAGGTTCTACTTTGGAAAGTAGACACATATTTACATGTTCTTCTATCATAGTAGCTTTTCTCCTTGTTAAAATGTCCCTTCTCTTATCACAAATGATTTGATATTTAGAATGATTCTTCTTCACATACTTAGGAGTCTTAAGAATTCTTTTTGGAACTTCTTTCTCTTTGAAACACATCTCTTTTTCCTTTTCTTCTTCTTAAATTCCTTCTTCTTTGTAAGAGAACTCGTCAAATTCATATCCTTTTATCAATACTGAGCATTTGTGTGGTTCTTCATCTACTTTTACACTTGCAATGTCACCTATCTTCTTTAGCCTCTTGTTTTCGCACTAGTAAACCTTTCTTCTTTTAGAATATCCAAGGAATATTCCTTCATCTAAACTTGCATCAAACTTTCCCAAGTTTTCTTCATGTCTTCTAATATAACATTTTCTTCTAAATACTATGAAATATTTGATAGTAGGTGTTCTTCCATACCATAGTTCATAGGAAGTCTTTGAACTATTTACTCTTGATTCTATTATGTTGAGTATGTATATTATATTATGAAGAGATTCCCTCCAATAAAGAAATGATATATTTGCTTCCATCATAATTGTCCTTGTTGCTTCTTGAACTATCATATTCTTTCTTTCCACAACTATATTCTAGTAGGGAGTTCTTGGGGTTGAAAAATGCTTCTTTATTCCATGATCTTCAAAAAAATGTTAATCTCATTGGAGGTGAGCTCTCCACCTCTATTAGAACTTAAGAAATTTATTTTTATATCCATTTCATTCTAAACCATAGCTTTAAATTCTTTAAAATTATCTACAACTTCTAATTTTTTCTTTGAGAAAATTTACCCAGGTCATTCTAGAGTAATCATCAATTAGCAACATGAAATACCTATCACCTTGAAAGCTTATTGTTTGTGTAGATCTACATAGGCTTGTATGCACCAACTCCAAAGGTTCTACAATAGAATATTCTTTTCTATTGAACCTCTTTCTCGTTTGCTTCCCAACTTGACATTCCTTGCAAACTACATTGATAGGATTTGTAATTTTCAGTAGATCTCTCATAGGTTTAGTAGAGTTGATCCTCACTAGGAACTCAAAATTGATGTGACACATTGTTCTATTCCATAGCAAAATTTCATTGATTTGATTAATAATAACTTTCCATTAGCACCTTTGAGATGATAAACATTCCCAAATTTCCTTATTCCTATACCAACAAGAGTTTGGGATCCTCCTTTTCTAATTTCACAACCACCATCCTAAAATACAAGATTATCAATTTTTTCACATTTTTCCTACAATTAAAAGATTATGCTAGAGGCCCTTGACATAAAGAACACCATTTGTATTATTCTTAGAATCAAAAGTAATTGAAGATTTACCAAATATCTTAGCAGATGTATCATCTCCAAAATTAACAAGACCACCTTCAAACTTCTCAAGTTTAACAAAATTACTTTTATCACCTACCATATGATTTGACCATCCACTATCAATTATCCACTAATTCTTCTCCTCTCTAGTATGAAAAGAAGTCACTATATCCCCTATGATGTTGTGACCTATTTCCAGAGCAATTTCCTTCATACATAGTTCAAAATCAGTAGCATTATTTCCAACATTCATAACCATGAACAAGTATTCATCATTTTCATCATCTAGGATTTTAAATTCATTATCAGATATGCTAAAATACTTTTTAACATAATAGCTTCTCTTGAAAAATTTACCTTTTTTATCCTTATACTTGTCATTTTGAAACTTTGGATAGAAATTTAGAATCATAATGACCTATCTTTTCATAGTTAAATCATTTGAAATTCAACTTACCTCTGTACTTTTTAGTCCCCTTTTCTAATCTCTTGACAAAATTTTCTTCTATCGCATTAAGATCATCTGGATTCGATCTATCATCCTTCTCTATTTTTCTAGCCTTAAAATAAGACTCTTTTCTTAAATGACTTTGACCAAACTCTCTCAATTGAAAAGTATTTAAAGAACCAAACAACTAATATCTATAATAATGATCTAAATCTTAAGCTTTCTCAATAGCATAAACTTTATGACTATAATTAAATTTAAGAAGAGTTCTTAATATCTTCTTTAGCACATCATCTACTTTTAGTTTTCCACCAAGGCCATTGATGGAATTGACTTTATCCACTCTATGCATGTAGTTTGCAATATCTTCATCCTCTGACATCCTTATTGTTCAAACATGTTCTTCAAATTTTGCGTCTTTTCTAACTTGATCTTATCATCTCCTTTAGAGATATTTTCAAGATTCCTCTAGGTTTCCTTCCAATTTTTTTAGCTCATAACCTTGACAAGTTATAAATCAATAAGACCACTCAAAAGAGAATTCCTTTCTTTGTCATTATTATCATATGCCTTGATCTCATTGCGAGTTTTCAGAATATTAGTGGGTATGTTATATCGATCTTCAATTTAATTAAAAAATCCAAACCCTAGGGAAACAAGGAAAACTTTGATCCTAGTTTTGGGTATGTGCAGGATCATCATGGAAAAAACAAGCCCTTAAGTGGCAAAAAATTCAAAATAATCAGATTTAGGCAACTTGACATAAAAATTTGAATAAGTTATCTCTATTATTTCAAAAATATGTAAGAATAGAATCTATAGAAAATTGAATTTAGTTTCTAAACTACTAGGTTTGTTTAAAAAGATAAAAAATCTGTTTGGTGAAAATTTGAAATTTCAATGTAGTAGTACTTAAATTTTAGAGAAAAAATAAGTAGGTGTCTGTCTGACCACCCTAACCACAATAAAATAATAATATTTTTTTATAAGAATTTAGATATAAGTATAAGAATCATGTCCCGATGTGATACATATTTTTTTGTAAACTTTTTCTAACTAAATAATTAATTATGAATTTTTTATTACAAATTTTAGAAAATATAAAAAATCGTATGTCTGACGACCTTAACTTGGTCAAAACTTCATGAAATTGATTTTTTCTTTTTTTAATCCTATAGTATGTGAAGCATAGAATGTGACACATATTTTGGATTCAAAAAGTGTGATATCATTTGAAAGCTATAAAATTTTTTCAATCAGCCTATCAATCAGGACTTTAGTCATAATTTGAATAGAAATTGAATAATAATTATTAAATTCGAAGTAAAGCATAATTTATATTGGTGGAAAGTTGATCATCTCCTTTAAAAACCCTTTTTGTTTCATCAATTTTGGGTAAAAAAAATTTGTCAGCCACATACCCATCATATTGCCACTTTTTGGCCCATCATGATTCTGCACATACCCTTTTCTAAAATGCATAATTCATTCAATCAAACAAAGGAGCCTCCTTCCTATGCACCATATAGATCTACCTCAAGTGGTTAAGTTTATTCCAATGAACCTTGCTCTAATACCAATTTTTAAATGCATGAGACAAATGAGAGTGGAGTGAATTAGTTGTATAATTGAAAACATCAAAAAATCATCAGCATTCGGATATATTAGCCCTTAACCCCATATCATGCATTAGCATAATGTAAACATATGAAACAAAAAATCAAACACATCAATCACATAAGAAAACCATATATACTTGGTAAAACCAAGGAGGGAAAACCATGGTGAGGATTAACTCACAATATAAAGTAATAGCAACACTGAATACAATAGCCTCATCACTAGAGGGATCACTACCCAAAAGAAAGAAGACCTCAATACTAAAGAACTCAATTTGGAAAAGAAAGAAGATAGAAGAAGGCTTGGCTCACTACCAATTTGAATTGATAACAATGCACCTCTTTTATTCTAAATATATAGTTCCACTATAGCACAAACAACTCATTCAACAAACTAAAATGTAGACACCTACTGCTCCCTACATCTGGGAATCACAGTCATTAATGATCACACTTACATCCAAACACCTAATTATTTTCACATATTCCACATCATAAACCTTCTCTCTTAATCACACAACAACTCTACTTCTATTTATACCATCCACTACCTAAAATAATAAATTAGGTAAGCCTAAAGGAAACATATGCACCTCAACTTGCAACATCAAGTAGGTTAGCACCAAACACTTCCATGGTGTAAATAAGTGAAGGTATACCACACCAAAAATTAATTGGGACCCAAAAATCCACTAACACTATTCTGAAAACTTCCACAAACAATAATCATCCACCAAAATTAACAATAGCATTCTAGGTCATCCAATCCTGCACTAACACTAGCAAGTAACTCCAAGAAAATTCTCCATGTCTGGAAAAATCTCATGGACCACACAAAAAAACTTCACAACATCTCAAAATATTCCACATTATCATAATATTTTCCACTAGTAGGGTATGTGCACAATCATGATGGGCCAAAAAGTGGCAATATGATGGGTATGTGGCTGATGACTTTTTTTTAACCCAAAATTGATGAACGAAAAGGGTTTTTAAAGGAGATTCTCAAATTTCCACCAATATAAATTATGCTTTACTTTGAATTTAATAAGTAATTATTATTCATTTTCTATTCAAATTATGACTTAAGTCTTGATTGATAGATTGATTGAAAAAAAATCTATAGCTTTCAAATGGTATCACATTTTTTGAATCCAAAACATGCATCACATTCTATGTTTCACATAATATAGGATTAAAAAAAGAAAAATTGAATTTCATGAAGTTTTTACCAATTTAAGGTGGTCAGACATACAATTTTTTTATATTTTTTAAAAGTTGTAATAAAAAAATCATAATTAATTATTTACTTAGAAAAAAATTACAAAAAAAATATGCATCACATCGGGACATGAGTCTTATACTTATATATAAAATCTTACAAAAAAAAATTATCATTTTATTGTGGTTAGGGTAGTTAGACAGACACCTACTTCTTATTTTTTCCGTAAAATTTAAGTACTACTACATTGAAATTTCAAATTTTCACCAAATAGATTTCTTTTTTTAAAAACAAACCTAGCAGTTTAGAAACTACATTCAATTTGCTACAAATTCTATTCTTACATATTTTTGAAATAATATAGATAACTTATCCAAATTGTTACGTCAAGTTTCCTGACTTTGATTTTTCTGATTTTTTTGCCACTTAAGGGCCTTTTTTCCCATGATGATCCTGCACATACCCACTAGTACTGCAAACACTTAAAACTAAGAACACCTTTATTCTATGTAACCTAACACATAGGAATAGAAATCCAACACTCCTCACAAGCTTGTGGAACACCAAAATAGCTTAAACTTCAAGGGAAGGTAGATAAAGATAATATAATCACATTACCAGATCCACAAGCCAAGAACATTCACTGTAGAGAAATGTGGAGCAATCTCATTTCTCCCAAACACCCTATTTCACCAAAAAACATATTTTCAAACACATATTCCACTATAGTATGATCCAAAACCTAAAACTATGGATTATATAGAACCTTTGAACACTTCTAATAATCATATCGAAACCATAGATGAATATCCTCAACCTTGAAGAAATGAAGAGCATAACACTTAACACTACTTTGTCACATTGAACTCTCTTTCATTTAAATTTTCTCAAAAGCACTTAGAAACCAAGTGAACCAATTGTATCAACAACACTAAGTTAACATATATATAACACATATAAAATATTTTCAACATCTCTCATCAACTATAACACATCCAAATACCTCTCCAAACACATCTTCTACAACTATACTGAAGTAAGACATCAATGACAACACTAGTCTTGTGCTAACATTAATACCAACAACTCGAAGCATCCAGCAAGTCCAATAGTATTGGTTGAAATCATCAACACAAGAATCATTCTAAAGCTCTCTTCATACAAGGGGTTGACTTCAATGACACCACCCAAATAGCTCACAAACAATTCAAGCTTCCAACACTTTCCACTCATGTTTTATTTCCTTAATGGAGTAAGTTCATTGTACACATCTCATACAAGGATAATTGGTTGGATGATTGAAGGTCTTGTAAGACTTAGTACTAACAACATAAAATGAACATGAAACATGAACAAACTTATATATAAACTTGATCCATTGCAAACATGAATCTTGACTGATCATAAGTATCATAATTTTTTCTTATTTTTTACTTGAATATTTTTTAGGATACTCAAATTCTCATTAAATTAACAAGGATTTAAAATGATAAAAAAAAAGTGTATTTATATGCTTTATTTCATTTTACCATAAAATTAATTATCAAAATAAAAATAATAAATAAAATTTACTAAAGTTAAAATACCGATAATAATATATTTAAATTGGGTCCAAAATAAGATCAACATTGGTGGTGGCACCCTATTCCAAACCTATTTTTTATCTTTTAATTTTGTTAAATAAATATTAAATAATAATTACCAATTTAATTTTGATTTTCTAAAGATGGTCATAAAACAAGTAGTTTAATCTGAGCACAATTAGATCCAATTGCATAGGGGCACCGAAACCTAGTGTGAAATTTTCAAGGGTGATAAATTACAATGCTACATTTAGTCCCCACTTTAGCAAGAGTATGAAATGATGCTCACATAAATAACCTTAGTTGTTTCTCCTTGCCATGTAATAGTTGTAGGATGATCACATTCTCACTATTACATGTCTTGCATCCATCAAAAGGGGCAACATACCATCATCCATTCTAGGCTCACCTTCATCCTACACTAAGTGGGGGAAAAGGGTTAGAAAGCCTTATCCCCATATGTCACTTGTCATTGTATCTTTTGACTACTCATTAACCTTTCATGAACATATAAAGAGCAATCTTTGGATGTGGATCACATTTCTTAAGATTGACTCACATGTGACATACTTCCCTCTTTCATGACGTAGCTTATCAAAAACATATGACTTGGCATAGGGCTTTTCAAATAAGCTCTCATGTTCTCATCTTCTACTTTAAAGCAATTGCTCACAACAGTGATGCTAGCAATAGCTTTAAAGTGGGGAGCATATAATACCATAATTCAATTGCATTCTTGGTTCCTAGTGAAGCCTTGTAACTTTTGTAATGTTTTTGTAACTTTTTGGATGACATTTGGTGTGATGTCCTTCATAAGTGTGATCTATCTTAGTGTATTACATTCCTCTTCATGGTCTGATGTGACACACTGCATCCCATAAGTTGTGAATATATTATTCTTTGATTGGTCCTCTCTTGGAGACATTAGCCACAATGTTCCCTAAGTGACTGACCCTGCTTGAACTGAACAATACTCCTTTGAACATATTACATTTTTTCACTTTACAATTTTTCATTTTTACATTTTGCATTCCTTTTTTCCACCTTTCATAACACGAATTGCATGATTTTGGTACCTTTCCTTCTTGTTCATGACCATTTTTCCTTGTGGTGCCTTGTTAAAGTTATCAATGGGTATAGCTTTAACATGGTTGAGCGGAAGCCCACCTAGCAGTATGAATTTTCCCCATAGCCACCTTTTTGTTTGTGAGTGCATACCAACTAGCATATGTATCTTACTTCTTGGGATTTCTCACCTCGCGGACAACTAGTTATGTGGCCCCAGAGTGAGTACACCATCTTCCCTTTCATTCTTTTCATTGCATGATTTTGTATCTTGGGGGCTTGGCCACCTTCTTTGATCTTTTTCATTCTTTGTCATTTGCATCCATGCATGAGGATCTCTCTTGAATGGCTACTTTAGTGTGAGTTTGAAGCAGGTTCATCCTCTCACTAAAGTGGGAGCTAAATGTGTTTTAGAAAAAAGGACCCTTTGCTTGAAATGGGGTTAATTGATGATAAATTAGACTTAATGAGGCCTTGATTCAAGTGTTGTGAGGCATTTAATGCATCCACACTAGGTCTTGAACCCTTCCACACTAAATAAATTAGTTTAATGACGCATTGTAAAGGTGTTGTGATGAAGCTACTTTGCCAATTTCACCTTTAGATGAACATATTACAAGATCTCCTAGTATGGTAGACAATATGGAATGAGAGAATGTGACCTTACAAACAACCAAAAATCAAATACAACCTTCTCCTAATCTCCCCACTATCAATAATCAAACACATTCAACCATTAATACCTCCCTTAGTGGTGTTGAAGTTCTTTTAGATGAACCAAACTTTAATTATCATGAACATGTGGTTTGTTGTTCTCCTATGAACTCTCTTTCTAGGGAGGATATTATGACCTAAGACAAAGATAACATACCCTTCAAAGAAACTAAAGATTCTCACTTGTTGTGGGATGTTAACAATATTCAGCCACATTACACCCTTTACCCACACTCACATAACCTTCATCCTTCCAATAAACCCTACTACACACTTTACCCACCTTCACACAAACAACAAACTCAAAATAAACCTAAACTTATCCTTTACCCACCCTCACATTCACTTCATCACTCTAATCGACCATGCCACACTTTATACCTGCCGAACACTAATGTATTGCAACAATCTAGTGAGGATACTATTGCTTATACCCACAATCACCACAACCAATTCCACCATCATTACCTTTTCCTAATCTACCTAGTGCTCCTCATTATAACCCACCTACAAAGGAGTATGATATTATTGAACAATTAAAGAATACTCCCACAAAAATTTCTCTTTGGGATTTACTTTAGACCTCGCCAAATTACAACACTATTCTTCAAACCACTCTAAAATAAATCACAATTCCTCCTGAAACCACTCCAAATGATGTGACAGCTCTCATCCACAAACATAAACTTGAAATTACTTTCCATCAACATGACCTCTCTCCTTTGGAACTTTGCATAAACAACATGATGCCTTTATGATAATTGCTTGATTCAATCACACATGTATCAAATGCACTCTCATATATAATGGTACTTGTCTTAATGTGTGTAGTGTGAGTCTCCTTGATCAATTTAACATTGATAGGTCACAAATAATACCTAATTCCACATCTATTCAAGGATTTGATAATTCAACAAAGCAATCAATTGGTGTAATCACTTTGCCTATTACGGTTGGGGTGGTTACTTTGGAAACTCCTATTCATGTCATACCTTATGATCTTTTGTGCAATCTTCTTTTAGGAATACCATGGATTTATGAGAAGAATGCAGTGCCTTCAACCATTCATCATATAATGAAATATGTCTATAATAATAAAATTTATCAAATTGAAGCAGATCCTGAATCTGAAAGTTGCTCGCATCTTGAAAAAGGAGCTACAAGTCCTCTAACAACATTGATTCCCACTTCCAACGTAGAAATTGAACACAATGATGAGGAATTTCAATCTAAATTCTTTCGTGACAATTGGAAATCCTTGGAATTCACACGATCAGTTATGGGTGAATACATATTCACACGCAAGAAAGATAAGAAACAAGAATAACCAACTATCTTGTCAACACAAAATTTGGATGACCTTTCAAAATTGTCCACCTCAACCACTTTATACAATTCCACAAACTGTACAATCAACCCTGACAAACACGAAAATGAACAACCACCCGATTCCAAAGCACTAAAAAAAAATAATGGAAAAGGGTATGACTTCATGAAACAATTTGGTATAATGGAAAAAGTTGTGGTGCTCAAGAGTAAGGTATCCACAACCCTATAGATCTTAACACACAACAAACTACTCATGGTCTTGCTTATTCTCCTTTAACCATGATTATCCACTCTTCACTTAACATCAATACTATCACACAAGATTCTTCCAAGACTCTTCCTTATTCACATAAATAACCTTAGTTGCTACTCCTTGCCATGTAATAGTTGTAGGATGATCACATTTTCACTATTACATGTCTTGCATCCATTGAAAGGGGCAGCATACCATCATCCATTCTAGGCTCACCTTCGTCCTACACTAAGTGGGGGCAAAGGGTTAGAAAACCTTATCCCCATATGTCACTTGTCATTGTCTCTTTTGACTACTCATTAACCTTTCATGAACATATAAAGAGCAAGCTTCAAATGTGGACAACATGTCTTAATATTGACTCACATGTGACATACTTCCCTCTTTCATGATGTAGCTTATCAAAAACATATGACCTAGCATAGAGCTTTTCAAATAAGCTCTCATGTTCTCCTCTTCTACTTTAAAGAAATTTCTCACAACAACGGTGTTAGAAACCGCTTTAAAGTGGGGGCATATAATACCATAATTCATTTTCATTGTTGGTTCTTAGTCTAGCCTTGTCATTTGCATAATGCATTTGTCACTTTGTGGATGACATTGGATGTGATGTCTTTCATAAGTGTGATCTATCTCAGTGTATTACATTCCTCTTGCTGGTTTGATCTAACGCATTGTGTCCCCTAAGTTGTGAATATACTATTCTTTGATTGGCCCTCTCTTGGAGACATTAGACACAATGTTCCCTAAGTGACTAACCTTGCATGTACTGAGCAAGAATCCTTTGAACATTTTACATTTTTGCACTTTACATTTTTTCATTTTTACATTTTGTTTTTCTTTTTTCCACCTTATGTAACACAACTTGCATGACTATGGTACCTTTCCTTCTTGTTCATGAGAATTTTTCCTTGTGGCGCCTTGTTAAAGCTATCAACATATATAGCTTTAACATGCTTGAGCGGGAATCCCACCTAGCGGTATGAATTTTCCCTATAGCCACCTTTGTGTTTGTGAGTGCATACCAACTAGTGTATGTATCTTAATTTTTGGGCTTTCTCACCCTGCGGATGACTAGTTCTATGGCCCCAGAGAGAGTACACCATCTTCCCTTTCATTTTTGTCATTGCATGATTTTGTATCCTAGGGGGTTGGCCACTTCCTTTAATTGTTTTCATTATTTTTCATTTGCATTTGTGCACGGAAATCTCTCTTGAATGGCTACTTTAGTGTGAGTTTGAAGGAGGTTTGAACATCCTCTCACTAAAGTGGGGGCTAAATGTGTTGTAGAAAAAAGGACCCTTTGCTTGACATGGGATTAATTCATGATAAATTGGATTTAATGAAGCCTTGATTCAAGTGTTGTGAGGAATTTCATCCATCCATACTGGGTCTTACTGAATAAAATGTGTTTAACGATGTCTTGTAAAGGTGTTGTGAAGTCTTGTAAAGGACTTCCATGCTTTTCTAGACTTAATCAACTTATTTATCCCTTATTCAAAATTATAAAATGTGTTTAATAACATTATTACATCAATCTAGAAGGTTCTTAATGTAAATTTAACTCTAAACTAGTGTTCTAGTGTGATTTACACATTCACATTCATTTTTGTGCCCTTTTGGGCTATGTGCTCTTAATTTTAATGTTGTAAAGAGTATTTAATCACACTTTCACATTTATTTATGTGTCCCAAGCCCTATTTAACTTTTACATCATCACTAATAGGTCTTAATTAATCCATATTATGCATCCTGAAGCTTTAATTGATCAAATACCTGACATGATGGCAATTTAAACCTTATTTCCCAATTCCTTGGCTTCTTAGGTGTTGAAATGGCCCCTGTGGGACCCATGAACTATGCATGGTGAATCAGTCCCATCGACGTGGGAACTATTCACCATTTGTGGTGAATGAGTCCTATCTGGCCCCCATTTTGACCTTTGAGTGTGAAATAAAGTGAAATTTGAAATAATTTTGCTTCATGTCGGCCTATGATGAGGTATTATCAAGTACTAAGGAACAATTGTCTATAAGTAAGTGTTTTATCCTCATTTTACATCTCCCACAATCTCCTCATTCATTCAAGCATTCAATTCTACATTTCAAGAAAATTCAAACATTCTACATCAACTCTTCAAACACTTTTCAAGCACTTTGAAGCAACCATTGACATTACTTCAGACTTTCATCATCAAGATTTAGATGATTTGATAGCACTTGCAAGTTATTAGTCTATCTTTCTCTTTCAGTACAATATTATCTTTTCAAGGGTTTAATTACCAAAGGTAAGGTTTGACCAAGGCAAACCCCTATTCACTAACCTCTAATCATTTTTTCCCTTTTTCTTGTTTTTTTGCAGCCCTTTGTTTGTAGATTTCATAGGTTATTAGCTATTGAAGAGTGATTTTCAAGTCAACTTAAGTCAAAATCATGCTTGGAGAGAGTTATTTGCCCATTTTTTGCAGATTTGACTTCAACAACCTGACACACAAACATTCTCAGATTTGGTGTTGTAGAATTGTCTCCTAGTTTTCTAGGAATTTGGGGGAGGAATGATTCACCACGTATGGGGAATGAGTCCCACCTTATTATTGGAAACTTGAGTTTTGTCAGATTTCATATCCCAACAAACAAAAATCAGCTCCCAAAAGTTTTTCACCATTAAGTGGATTGATTCTCCACCCTGGGCGAATGAGTCCCACTGTGAAAAATTAGAAAATTTCAGCAGCATCCAGAACACTCCAGAAAGCTCACATTTCACCCAAGTGCACTCAGATTCATCTCTGTACTTTTTGATTTGCATAATTTCTTCATTTACATAGTTGTTTGTATATCATAATGTGTTTTCAAATATAGTTGTAATTACACTTTTGCATTCATTTTTAGTCACCTAGATTAATCTATTGCATTCAGTTAACTTCATTTACATCACATCACATCGTACACCTCCTAATTTGAGTGATACATGAGCATTTTTGGCCCTATATCTCTCCTTTTAGGTGAAAAACCCTAGAAGTGCAAGAGTAGTCCATAGGGTCCCAAAAATCTATGTTTTAGTTAGTTCACTCATTAGCATCATATATCTACTATCTAGCAAGCTACATTATGCTAGTTTGTATGATGAGTTTCAAAAGGCTATAAATTTATGTTATGCTAGTTTACTCATGAAACACATGGCTTCAATAATAAGAAAGTTGTGTTATGTTAGGTGGCCATGTAGAAAGGTGCTAGAATCCATGAATCATCAATTTTCATTATGCTAAATCCATGGACTATTTTTTCAATCATGCCTCAAGGAGGGCATAAAATTTTATCATGGAGGACTTTTGTACCAAAAGTTGATGAAAAGACTAAATCAATCTCTAGTTTTATGTGGCATTATTTTGGGTAATGTTTCTAGTTGATCTAATTTTATGTGTTTAATACAAATAATATATTTCACTAATTCTACAACATGATGTAGGTGAATCATGGGTTCTAATTGAAGCTCCCTAATAATTAGTAAATGTAAATATTTTATATAGAAAACTACTTAATTCTTGGTTGATCATACAATATTGATGAGAAAGAATTAAACCCCATTTTGAAATTTTAATTGTCCACTTAATCTCCTTAGAACATAGTCACCTCATGAAATAATTTAGAAACATTTTAGTTGGGATTTTAACTGTTTAACAATTGAAATTTTTATTGTAATATGAAGGAATTTTCTAGAGTGAGAAAACCTAATGGAAACATGAGATAATATTTTTAAAAATGGAAAAGAGGGGTCAAAAAGGAAAAATATAGATCTTAAAGAGGAAAAGTATTCCACATACATGGAATTAAAAATTTAATTCAAATAAAATAAACAAGACATGTGAATTAGAGAAAATTGGTGAGGGAAGAGGAAATAAAAATATAATAAGGAAGAAGACGAGGTTCCTAGAGAAAAAAAATGGTAAAAACTAAATACACCGAGGAAGAGAGATTAGGAGAATGTGAAGAAAAATGTGGAAAAAGGAAAAAAATGTAAACTAGTGTTCAACACTGAAAATATTGAGAGGAGGGGTGAATCAATATTCCATTAAACCATTTGATCATAATCCATCCAATAATCAAAACATATCTAGCTAAAATATGAATGAAATAATGAAAGGAATCACAAGATCACATAACACATGAACACCAAGATTTTTTATGTGGAAAACCTAAAAAGGGAAAAACCACGGTGATGATTATCTCATAATATATTATAATTGGTTATAAGATATTATAGAGACTCACTACTAGGACATGTCCAATAAGGCTCACAACAAGAAATAGATACAAAATATAAATTGCTACATAGCCAAAATTTGAACTAATACATAGTGCACCTTCCTTTTGCTGAATTTAGTTCCTTTGAAGCTCTGAATACAAAACAAAACTCTGCTTTATAAATACTCAACGTTCACAACAATTCTACTTTTATTTAGATCTCGCACATACAAATTCTTAGGTTTGCAAAATATCATATCTCTCACATGAATTTTTTAGTTCTACAATCTTAAAAATGTCTTACATATATACCCAATACATCCACACACATCAATTAGGTTCACCTAATTAGATGTAGCCCTTATTTAATTCAAATTTAACTTGCTAGTTCCATACTTGAATCAAAGATGTCTTAATGATGAAATCAAACATTCACCAATTAATTTAGGTAAAAATGGTCCTAAACTAGATCCTATTAACATTTGTAATACATATTTAATCTTCACAACACATATCAAGTATTAGGTCAACCAAAAATTAGACCTAATCACAAAATAAGCCAACTAATCAACCGCCAACAATCCATATGATCATATAATCACTTCCATTTGGAATCTATAGTATAATGAAACCTATAAATGATCTCCCAAAATTTTAAATACTAATTCCAATTACTAGAGGAACGTGAACTAGCTTACACTTACCCATTTACACTATATAAGGCCAAAATGTTATGTTGAACTTCTGTTACTTGTAACTTTTAGTTTGTTCAACAAAAATCATTTAAATATTGGTCATAGATGCATATAATAGTGAATAATAAAATACCATAACCTCATAAGTTGATCTTATTACACAAGCAATTCTAGACCAAATTACTGAATTAAGATGTTTCCATTTTGTTCACTAGATTTGAGAAAACTAACAACAAATAGTGTTGGCATCAATGACAACACATTAAAGGGTTCCTTCTTCATTCTTTCAAAAATATCCCCATTTTTCATTGATCGAAACATGTGCCAAAAATGAATCTCAAAAACTCAAAACATACATCATCAAAAACTATCTTCAAAACTTCAAATTTCCATGATATGCCCCTTTCAAGCATACTTAAAACTTTCTCCCAAAAAATCTCTTATCATATTTCTAGCTTCTCCATCACCAACATTTCTACCTAATTCTTCACCCCCTTTGACATCAAGGACAAAGGTTTTACTGGTAACACACCTGTAAGCTTTAATATTTGATGTATATGTATAAAAAGACAATGAAAATATATTGACTCCCTCTCAGGGAGTTATTCTAAAAATTTGATACAATCATATGTACTTTGGAAAAACTAAAAGAAACTGAAACAATGAAAGAATATTAGATGAAAAATGTTCAACCTGAGGAGGAGGGACCTTCTAACTCCTTAAGGATTTCTTTATAGGTATATTTTCCTTCATTCCAAAGCTTTTTGGCTACAACAAGTGATTTGTACATTGATTGTAGCTCTACAATGTTCTTGTCTCCCTCTTTTAGAGAACTTGGATTATAATTTATCTTTTCAAGCCTTTCTGCATCAACAAGGGAACTTGACATAGGTATGTGTTTGGTCTTCACCAAGTCCCCAATCTTTCAAAATATTTTTATTAGGTCATATTTTTGTTGGTGTAAGGTGAAAATATTGTTCTTTAGATTAAAATTGACAGTCCAAGAGATATAATATTTTTCTTTAGTTGGGTCAAAATTATTGGAGGCATTTGATATTTGTCTATCAATTGAGCTCATTATGTCCTTAATGCCTTGAGTGGCATCCGACCACCTCATGCAATACAAGAAAAAGGTCTTAGCCTCATCTTCACACCCTTGTACTTGTTTCAGATATTCTTTTACTTTCTCATATGTATATGCACATCTATCTTGTAGCTAAATTAGTCTCTTCTTAGAAAATCTTGATTCCACTTCCTTTTTAGTCTGCTCCTTTAGACTGGAGGCATACTCCTTGAGCGAATCAATTAAAAACTTCAAATTTTCAATAGGAACTTTAATGAATTGTGAATTGTGGCACCACAAGTAACATGCTATAGATACATGATAACATCATTAATGAGTTATGTCCCCTTTTGGTGTGTTTCTATAATTTCCTTTTTTCTAGAGGCATGGAAGACATCTTTGAGCTCCAACTTCCTAATAGGTGAGATATTGTCAAGATCCACACTACCTTGTGGAACCTCTTAGAATGGGGTATTAAGTGCTATGATATGGTTTAAGACATAGAGCACACCCACTTTCAATTTATTCCATTCAAGGACAACCCTAGAGATCTTAATGCAAAAGAGAAAGATATCTTGCAATATGGATATCCTAAGGGTTGAATGCAAACTAATAATGGGTTCACCACCAAGTAAGAACTTGGAAAGAAAAATACAATGCAAGTTGAAATGTACAACCATAATGTGATGCAAACTTGAAATAGATGACTTAAAAATGCATATAAAATAGAATAACAAGTTGTGAAATGAAATATTTGTTCTTGGGAATTTGAAGATAACTAGAAGGAGCTAGAAAATGCTTGCAATTCTTACTTTTTTACCTAGTGGAACTCATTCTCCATTTTAGGAAAATCAGTCCCAGATTTGGGTTTCTACAAAGGAACAAGTTTTAAGGAAAAAGGGCATCTAAATTTGCAAAAATATCTAGGAAACACCTATAGTGGGATTCATTCAACACTTGTGGTAAATCAGTCTCATTCTAATTTTTTGAGAATTCAAAGTCTTAATCAATTCTTCTCATTCTTTTCAATATACTTCTCTAGGTTTTCGGATCTGAAACTCTAATTTTGGGGTTGTAGATGATGTTTTAGTGAAGATTATGACCTTGCAAATAGGGCAATAGCTCCAACAATCTTGTAACCTAATCTTCAATGATATTTCAAGCTCCAAGAAACCTATATCTACAATTACCCATGTAAAGAGGAGAAAACTTGTTGCTTGCTAGTTAATAGGGGTTTTCCTTGGTCAAACCCCTTTTAGGTAATCAAACCAAATGATGAAACAATGAAAAAAAATATGAAGCATGAAACATAGGATATGAAACATGAACAATGATACCTTGAATTATGTCATATAAGTCTATGACTCAACATGAAATGGCCATGAAGGATGTAGATCTTGATCTTGAAAATAGGTGTAGAACAATACTTGATCTTTGATCTTCAATACTACATTACAACACTAGATCAGTAACATGATTCATGCTTGATATCCTTGAAACAATGATAGATATTGAATTATTGCAACAATTAATGAAGAATTCTACCCTTGAATGTCTTAAAAATGATCAAGTGACTAATCTCTATATGATCTTGTGAAGTCTTGGAATGCTCGAATCTTGCTTGCTTGACTTGATACCATGAATGCTTGATGAAATAATGATTTGAGACTTTGTTTACATAGGAAATCCACTCAAATGACCATTAATTTTATCCCAAAGGTCACCATAGAAGAAATTTGAACTTAAAACCAAAATTTTCTACTAAAAGCCTTAAAATAGATCAAATGGGACTCGTTTACCCAAAGTGGTGAATTGGTCCCATAGGGCCTATTTTGCTTGCTAAAGTGTTGAAGAGTGTGCACATTAAGCTTATAGGTTGATATTTTTGAGTTTTTTTATTAAAATACGTCTTGTGATGCACAATATAAGGTCATATAGGCCTATTAAAAGGTCACAAATGCAAGAGGGCACAAAAATTCAATGTCAATATGTAAATAAATACATTTTTCAACACTAAATTAAGGAAAAAATAAGGTCTATTTAGCTTAGAATGGTCTGAATTCCCATGTGAATGTGTAAAACACATTACAAGAGTAGATTAGGTCCACCTTAGCTTACAAGCTTCTTAAATTTAATGTGAAGGTGTAAACAAATACACTTTACAACACTAAATTAAGGAAAGGTTAAGTTTATTTAGCCTAAAAGGGACCAAAACCTATTGTGGATGTGTAAAAATCTTCACAACACTAGATCAAGGTGATATCAGAACCAATTTATCATTAATTGTCCTCAAATCAAACAACCAAAGGTGTAATTTTTTCATTGTTACATCTAGCCCCCACTTTAGTGAGAGGATGAATTTTATTCAAACTCATACTACAGTAGACATTCAAGAGGGTTCCAAGTGTATTGATCTGGATGGTATAGGATAACACAAAATGAGGAGGTGTTCAAGCCCCCCAAGATTTAATATCCTAAGTCAAACCTATATAAGCACAAAAGGACACACACAATGTGCAAAATTTGCAGCAAGACAAGATACACAAACATTCAATGTCAATAACTAAAAGAAAGACAATAAAGTAAAAATAAAAATGAGGTAGATATAGCTTTGACCATTTGTCCAACATAATGTGGATCAAATCTAATTTTTTTGTCCAAAAATGCACACTTACTCTAAGCCAATGAAACTCTTGGCTATTCGTTGGGTGAGTAATCCAAGAGGGTGAAAATGTACACACATAACCGATATGTGTCCATCACACACACGTTAGTGACTATGGGAAAGTCATGTCCTCATTCATCTTTTTATCAAGACATACCAAAGTTATACTTCTTGATAACTTTGATAAGGCACCACACAAAAATATCTTTGAGCTCCATGAGGCGAGCAAAGCCATGTATGCTTGAAACTCATAGATATTGTAAATGCAAAATAGTGCAAGGTTTGTTCAAAGGGATTTTTCTTAGTTCATGCAAGGTATGTTCTTAGGGAACATCATGCCTAATGTCTCCAAGAGAGGACAAGTCAAATAAATATCATTTTCTTAGAGGAAATCAAGCCCAATGGAACCACCAAAGAAAGGATGCATTGCAAGAAGATAGAAAATTGCATAATGAAACATGAGTGTCTATGTATTCCCCCACTTTAAAGTGGTTGCTAACACCATTGTTGTGAGGAATTGCTTTAAAGTAGAAGAAGACATGAAATATTATTCATAAATCCCTATGCCAAATCATATGTTTCTAAATTGAACTAGATCATGAATAAGTATGTTGCATGTGAGTCAACTTAAGGGATGGTTTCCACATACCAAGCTTTCTCTTATATGTACATGAAAGCTGGTCAACTAGCCAAAAAGAGACAACGACGAGTGACATATGTGGACAAGGCTACCTAACCCCTTACCCCCACTTAGTGCATGACAAGGGTGAGCCGAATAGGTTGAAAATAAGTACTAGTTAGAGGAACTAGGTGCTTTGACATGAGGAAGAGCAGGTCACAGTCCCTAAGATGTTGAATTTTGTTGGTTAAAGCATTGCATTCATTAGTAGAATGACCATGAACTCTTGTAATAGAATTTATTTCACATTCTTAGGAGGGATATCAAACAATCTTGGAGGAGTCTCAACAAGATACCTTCTTGATCAATGGTAGAAGGTGTTCCTTTATTTTGAAAAAAAGATATCTCTTGCTTAGTACAAGATGCCATACTTACACAAGACTCTTTAGATTCTAAAATTTTTTTCTCTCCTTGAAAGGAGGATGTTTTCAAAATCTAACAAATTCAAATTATTATTGTTTTGTGAGATGAAATTGATGTTAAGCGAGGATTTCTTTGTTTCTTTCATTTCTTTCAAAGGGTAACATTCAAGATGACTAGTGTCTATCAGTTCAGGATGCACTAATGTTAAAGTTGGCTTAGAGGAAATTTTTTTAATAGTGTTGATATTAAGTGAAGGCTTGTTTCTTTGTTTCGAGGGGCAATAACCAAGACCACTAGTCTTTTATTGTGTGTGAGGCTCTATAGAGACATGGATACCTTGTTCTCTATCACCATGTCTTTTTCCACTATATCCAAGTTGTTTCATAAGTTTGTAACTTTTTCCATAAATCATTTTCATTGCTTTTGGATTAGGTGGTTGCTCATGATTAATTTTGTCAAAGTTTTTTGTGTAATTTGTTGTCTTTTGTACTAAAGTGGTTGAGGTGGATGATTTCGAGGGGTCTGCTAAATTTTCTGTTGACATTACTGATTTTTCTTTTCCCTTTTTAGGATATTTTTTTATGATCTCATATTCACCCATGAATGATGGGAAATCTAAGGAACCTCAATTTTCTTCTAATAGTTTTGACACTTTTTCCATCTGACATTTCGTTTCATTTATAGGTTCAATGTTTGTATTTGGAATTAGTTAGTTTAGAGAATTTTTCCTTGCTTTTTAACTTGTAAGAAACTTTCAGGTTGGGGGTCTATTTCACTTTGTATACCTATTGTTATAGACATATTTTATGATATGATAAAGAGTTGAAGGCCATACATGCATCTCATGAATCCATGGTCTTCCTCAAAGAAGATTGTATGATAGATCATGAGGCATAACATGAATCAGGGTTTGTAAGGTAGCCTTTCTCACTGTAATAGGTAAAGTAATCACACCGAGTGGTTGCTTTCCTATATTGTCAAATCCCTGAATCAATAAGAAGTTATGTTCAATTTTTGATTCATCCACTTGCAATCTATCTAAAATTTACACACCACACACATTAATGGTTGAGCCATTATCAACAAGGGTCCTTTTCATTCTTTTTCTATTGAATTTGGCTATTATCATGAAGGCATCATTTTTCTCTCATTTCCAAAGGGGGGAGCTCATGTTGATGAAAAGTAATGTCTACGTTGTTTGAAGTTATGGCTTGACTTTGGGCTACCATATCATTTGAGTGTGCATTATGATGGATAGGAAATTGTTGTAAAGCACTTTGAATCATGTTGTGATTATGAGGAGAGGCTTGAATAAAATCATACTCATTTCCAATTTGCGAAGGAAAATGAGGATGACTAGGTAAGATAGGAGTAGGAAATGAGAGGGAATTTGGGGTTGGTTTTCTTGGTTGCAAATTGTTTCCCGTGTTATATGCATAAGCAATGGTATTATGAATCAATTGTTGCAGAATATTATTCTTAGGTGGGTAAAGGATAAGTTAAGGTTTTTTTTTTATTTTGAGGTTTGTGTGAAGGTGGGTAAAGGATGAGTTGATTTTGATTAATATTAACATCCCTTAGTGAATAAAATTCTAATTCTACTTCATCATCTTCATCTAAGGACACTATATCATTATTATCAATGTTATCCTTTTTCTTGTACCATGATATCCTCCCTAGGAGGAGGGTTTTTAGGAGGACTACAAGCTAGATGTTCATGACATTCAAATATTGGTTCCTATAAATTTAATTCATCGCAAGTAAGGGAGTTATCAATGGTTCAATTGTCTGGTTTATCAATAGTGGGGATATTAGGAGAAGGCTCTATTTGATTTTCCTTTTTCTCTATGGTCTCATTCTCTTTAGCCATACTATCTACACTAGTAGGAGAGCTTCTAAGATGTTCATTACATTCCATGGTTAGTTTTTGTAAATTAGCTTTATCACAAGTAGGGGAGGTATCAACAGAAGGACAACTATGATTTTCATGCTCACCAAATAGATCTTTCCAAATGGTAGGAGCATTAGGGAGGGGAGGAATAAGATTCTCATGACTTTCAATAGGTGCATCTTATAATACCAACCTATCCTCTTCACGTGAAGGAGGGATAGTAGGAGAGGGACAATTATGGCTATCTATGATATCATCCTTTTTTGTTAAACATTCTCGAAAGCAAGGGATGAATGGAGACTAGGTATGGTGTTGTTTAGAAATGTTTCTATGATCTCATCTTCTTGTTTTTGAATATCTTCCAAAGGGGGGTGAGGAGAGGGACAACCAAGACCCTCAATACTTCTACCTTCTTTGACAAAGACATCGTCATCACTAATAGGATAGGTATCAAGAGAAGAACATGTATTATTGTTATGATTTTGTATGCTTGCATCCTCTTGTATCATACCATCCTCGCCAATAGACAATGTAATCCTAAGAATTGTGTCAATGGTTTTATTTGCTTTCTCTAAGATTTTCTCATAACTATTAAAGATTGTAGAAGGATGACTAAAAAATTTCTTAATGACCTCATTGTTGTACTCTAAAATTAACTCATAAGAGGGGATGTTGTACTTATGCAATCCATTTTAAAACATATCAAAGCCACATCTCTTGAAAGAAAACATGCTATCATCAAAAAGTAAATTATGTACAATTCAATGACCTAGAGTGAAATGTTTAAATGGAATTTTTTAGATTTGAAACAAGGTAATTTGTTGATTACACTAGGAAAAAAATTGAAAGTTAAAATTATGTAAATGAAATTTTCTAATTGAGTAATGCATGAAATGGACCAATTTAAGCTAGATTTAGTGAAATGTGTGTAACATAAACTGAACCAACTAAAAAAGATAGTTAATGGTAGCCAAAAAAGTGCAAAAACAAGGTTTTTAGTGTTGTAAATGGTAGTTTCAGATGTGCACTGGGATTGATTTGCTCAAGGTGACAAGTGAGTTCCAATGGGGATTTTCTTCAAAAAATTTAGAAATTGTTAATTTATTTTTATGCTTTTTATGTTGTATGACCTGAAGACTAAATGAAAATGCAGATTTTAGATGATTTGAGATGATTTGAGATGTAAAAATGCAACCCATATGCACTTTCACTAATGCAAAAATTAGAAACCCTATAATGTCAATTAACTAATGAAAAACCTAATGCAAAGTTAATGCAAGCTAGATCTAGGATTATGGAGGACTCCAAATCTGAAAATGAAATGTTTTAAATGCAATTTCACCAAATAGGAACTTCTTAAAATGGGGTATTAAGTGCTATCATATAGTTTAAGATATAGAGCACACCCACTTTAAAGTTATTCCATTCAAGGATACCCTAGAGATCTCAATGAGAATGAGAAATATCTCTGGCAATAGGGTTATCCTAGGTGCTAAATGCCAACTAATAAGGGGTTCACCACCAACCAAGAACTTGGAAAGAAAAATGCAATGCAAGTTGAAATGAAAACCCATAATATGATGTAAAATTGAACTAAATGACCTACAATTTCATACAAAATAGAATAAAAATTTGTGAAATAAAATATGTGTACCTAGGAATTTGAAGATGACTAGAAGGAGCTTGGAAAGGTTAAGAATTCTAACTTTTTGACCTAGTGGGACTCATTTGCCATTCTACATGAATTAGTCCTAGATTTTGATTTCTACATAGGAACATGTTTTAAGAAAAATGCTATTTGAATCTACAAAAATCACTAAAAAACACCTATAGTGGGACTTATTCACCACTTGTGGTGAATCAATCCCATTCTAATTTTTCAATAATTCAAAGTCCGAATTTATTCTTCTTAGTTTGCTCAATCTACTTCTTGAGGTTTTCGGATCTGAAAGTCTAATTTTGAGACTGTAGATGAGATTTTAGTGAAGATTATGACCTTTCAAATGGGTGGAAAACTCCAACAATCTTGTAACCTAATCTTCAATGATCTTTCAAGCTCCAAGAAACCTAGATCTACAATCACAAATGTAAAAAGGAGAAAACTTGTTGATAAATAGTGAATAGGGGTTTGCTTTGTCAAACCCCTTTTAGGTAATTAGACCAAAAGATGAAACAATGAAACAAGGACATGAAGCATGAAACATAGGATATGAAACATGAACAATGATACCTTGAATTATTTCTTGTAAATCTACAACTCAACATGAAATGGCCATGAAGAATGTAGATCTTGATGTTGACAATAGGTATTGAACAATGTTTGATCTTAGATCTTCAATGCTATATCACAACACTAGCTCAATAACATGCTTGATACTTGATATTCTTGAAATGAAAATGTATCTAGAATTTTTGTAACAATTAATGAAGAATTTTTCCCTTGAATGCCTTCAAAATGATTGTGATTGCTCTCTAGATGATCTTGTGAAATTTTTGAATGCTTAACTCTTACTTGCTTGACTTGATACCATGAGTTCTTGATTAAATAATGAATTGAGACCTTATTTATATAGGAAATCCACTCAAATGACCATTAATTTGATCCCAAAGGCCGACATAGAATAAATTTGAACTTAAAACCCAAATTTTTTGCTCAAAAACTTAAAAATAGATAAAATTGGACCCATTCACCACTTTGGGTGAATGAGTCCCATCGGGCCAACATAGAATAAATTTGAACTTAAAACCCAAATTTTTTGCTCAAAAACTTAAAAATAGATAAAATTGGACTCATTCGCCATCTATGGTGAATGGGTCCCACCTGGATGGGACTCATTCATGCAAAGTGGTGAATGGGTCCCATAGGGCCTATTTTGCTTGCTAAAGTGTTGGTGAGTGTGTAAATTAAGATTATATATTGATCTTGTCATTTTTTTCTATTAAAATATGCCTTGGGATGCATAATATAGGGTCATAGGGGCCTATTAAAAGGTCATAAATGCAAGAGGGCACACAAATTCAATGTAAAATTGTAAACAAATACATTTTTCAACACTAAATTAAGGAAAAAATAAGTCTATTTAGCTTAGAAGGGTCATAAATCCCATTTGAATGTGTAAAACACATTAGAAAACTAGATTAGGTACACCTTAGTTTATAGGCCTCTTAAATTTAAAATGAAGGTGTGAATAAATATAGTTTACAACACTAAATTAAGGAAAGTTTAAGTGTATTTAGCTTAAAAGGGCCAAAAACCTAATGTGTATGTGTAAAAATCATCACAACACTAGACCAAGATGATATTAGGTCCAATTTATCATTAATTATCCTCAAATCATGTAAGGAAAAGGTGTATTTTTTCCATTGTTACACCTTGATACATTGGGAGCATTATCAACTAGGGAGGAATACCCAATTGAAATCTCATCTGCCTTGTCAAAAGACCCTTAAGTGTATTTTCAAAGGATTCTTCAGATGGATTCGGTAGCTCCATATTCTTTTGAGACTCTTCTTCATTCCTTTGAACGTTGTTCTCTTCTTCCTCTTCATTGTTAGAGGGATTTTCCTTTTCTTTATCTTTTCTTTCATCCTCGTTCTCTTTCTTATTATTTTTATTCCCACATCTCATTTTCCTTTTCTCCTTATTTTTTATTTGCATCCTTATCTTGATTATTTTCATTTTCATTTCTTGTATTTTCATCTCATTTCTTAGCACCATCATGATCATTATTTTCTTGGTCTTCATGGTCTTGAGGACTCACCAACTACTTTGACTTCTCTTTCTATGACTATTTCCCTTGACCTTTATACTTCTTTTTCTAAAAGTCCATGTTGTTGAAGTAATCATTTACTTGTTTTGTTACCCTTTTATTCCTTGTAGGTGCTAATGTTTCCATGTGCACTTTAGATGATTTTTCCTCATATATACCATGTCTTAGCAAAGAGGGGTCCTTAGTAATCTTCAATAAAAATTCAATATATCCCCCAGATTCATTCTTAGAAACCTCATATCAAAGAGGTTCAATCCATACTATCCTTTGTTCAATAGCCTCTATTATGCATTGATCAATAGATACAAGGAAAGTTATTTCATTTACATACTTCTCCACTAGATTTTAAGGAATCCTATCTCTGTCATGCATATTCTTTTGAGATATTGCAAAAAATGTAGTCAATGCATCATCTTAAGCTCTATAGTCAACTATGTTGTGCATATAGTCAAAAATTTGGTGTCTCAATGGTCTACTTCTATCCCATACAATGTCTTTCTTTCTAGGAAACTCTCTCAAAAATTAAAAAAATAAGCACATAATCAGAGTTCTAAATTTAAATGCATACTTCTTCTCTCTAGTTTGTTTTAGTTTTTTCAGAACTTGCTACTAGAGCAACTCACATAATTCATAATCCTTCCCATTCACCACCATTTCATGTGCAACATAGATAGCAGTTGTAGACACAATAATTAGATCCCTATTAGTAAAGTATATTTTGTGACATATCATGGTTGAAGCATACTTTACAATAGGATTTTTGATAAGTTTTATTGTCAATACTCTTCTATCAAAGGTAGCACTAGTTAACTCCATAACCACTTTTCCCTTCATAATTTTTTGTACTAATATAGGTCTTATATCATATAATCCTATCACTACCTTGATCACCTCCTTATAAATTAGTTCGAGCATATTTTTATAGATGAATTTTTCATCCATTATGCTCAATGCAAGCCTCACATACTTTGCATTCACATCATTGATGTAGTTAGGGAATCAATTCCAAATATCCAGCTTCTTTCACAATAGATTAACATATTTTTGTTTTACTAAGAACTCATCTCGAATTAACTCATTAGACCATAGATCTTTGATATTATCGTGATTATATTCATCCAAACTTTTGTTCATGTAAACCCTAGTATCCTCAATGGGTAAAACCCTATGAGGAATCTTTGAAAAAGCACCATTGGGGTTGTTATCAAATACTTTCCATAAATATCTATTTTTTTTGTTGAGGTCTTTTGGTGATGTTAACAACAATCAATGTAACCATTATAACCTCAATTCAATCTCAAATTTGTATGAAATCACTTCTATTTCAAACACATAAAGCACAAATAGTTGTAAATACCTTTTATGTACTTAATTGGGATCGAGGGTTTAAATGTTCTACACCAAATTTCTTTGAATCACCTTCAACACTCTTTCAATTCACTATGATTTCAACAAATGTACAAAACTAATTAAAAGAAAGTTATGAATTCACTTTGTACCTTTTCTATTTACCCTAATTTCACATTAAATGCTTCAAGTTCCAAAAAGCTAAAGAAACCCTTGACTAATAAACCCTAAAAAGTTCTACATTTCTTTCGATTTGCATATTTTCTACTGGCTTCTTTTCCAAAATCTTAAGCATGTCATTTTACATCATATATCTTCATGTCACTCCTTGAAACCTTATATTTCTAGGGGGTTTTTTGATTTTCCTATTATTTCTCGCCTTAAGTCCATACCTAGTTTTAGTTTCCAAGAGAATTATCAACACTAGAGGGAGGTACATATGCATTTGATTCATATTTTTTCTTAGGTTCCTCTTTCTTTCTCCAAAACTTATCCATTTCCTTCTTTACTTTAGTAGGATCAATTTTCTTTACAAGTTCACTCTTTCTTAGATTAGTCTTCTTTCCATTCTTCCTTCTACAAAATCTTGAAATGTGTCTATGTTTGTTGCAAATGTAGCATACAAAACTTTTTTGAACAAACTAACCTCCATTCAATATTGATCTGCACTGGTTAGCTTTATGTCCAAACATATTGCATGTATAGTAGTAACCATTGAAAGATTGAACAATTCTACCATCATTATATCTATTCATCATCTGATCTCTACACTCAATAGCTCTATGTCCAAATTTCATGAATGCAAAGCATTGTCCAAAGAAGGATCCAACATTATAATTCATTCTAATTCTATATTCTATAGCCTTCTGTCCAAATTTATTGCATGAAAAATAAATAATATTAAAATATGCGTACTTTTGAGAATTTGGTTGTCTGATAGGGGGGTCTTCTAGCATTGCTTATTTGATTTATAATTTGTTTGCTATTTTCTTGAGTCTAATTTTGATTGTTAGCCTTGTTAAGGGTAGGATTTTCCTTTGGGATTTCTCCTTCTTCAAGTCCCAAACCACCTTTATCTTTAGAAGGTTTTTGGCCTACAATTAGTTCATCAAGCATTGTAGTACTTGTTTTGAATTTATCCCCATGAGTTCTTAATTTTTTCAAATTTGATCTTAGAGTTACTACTTCTTGTTCAAGTCTTGTCCATTAATCAGTCTTACTTTGGACTTTTGACTTAGAAAATCCTTAATTATTTTCTTTTCTTCCACTTTTATTTTTAGTTTGGTTATGTCTTCATTTTATTTCTTTGATTTTTCATTGACTTCTCTATGTCTTTCTTTGAATTTCTTAATTTTTTCTCTCAATTTTTTGATGCATTCATTTTCTTCCTCTAGGTTAACCCTCATACTTTTGTTTCAAATGTCAACTTTATCAAGTTCTTCAAGATTAGCTTAAAATTCCTATTTGTCAATCGTGTAGTCATCTTTTGTGTATTCCATTGTAGAAATTTATTTTGGAGGAATATGATACATTTTTTTAGCCATGTGATCAACCTCCAAGATCTTCCTCAAGTTGTCAGGGTTATCAAAAGGAACCGAAATTTGGTACAAATTTTTGAACACTTCGAATACTAAGAGGGGGGTTTGAATTAGTATTCTATTAAACCATCTAATCATAATCCATCAATTAATCAAAACAATCTAGTGCAAACTATGAATGAAAGCATGAAAGGAATCACAAGATCACATAACACATGAACACCAGGATTTTTACATGGAAAACCCAAAAAGGGAAAAACCACAGTGAGGATTAGCTCACAATATATTATGACTAGTTTTAAGATATTATAGAGGCTCATTGCTATGACAAACTATCTAATAAGGCTCATAACTAGAAATAGACATAAAAAAAATGGCTACATAGCCAAAATGTGAATTGATACAAAGTGCACCTTCCTTGTGTTGAATTCAGTTCTTTTTAATCTTTGAATACAAAATACTAATCTACTTTACAAATGCTCAACATGCACAACAATTCTGCTCTTATTTGGATCTCACACATACAAATTCACGTGTTCACACAATATCATATCTCTCAAATGACTTTTCCACTTATACAATCTCAAAATTATCTTACATACATACCCAATACATCTGCATACATTAATTAGGTCAACATAATTAAATTTAGCCCCATTTTAATTCAATACTTCCTTGTTGGCTCCATAATTGAATTAAAGATATCTTCACGCTCAAATAAAATGTTCACCACTTGATTTAGGTCAAAATGGTCCTAACATAGATCCTCTTAACATCTACAATACATATTTCATCTTCACAACACATATCAAGCATTTGGTCGACCAAGAATTAGACCTAATTACAAAATAAGTCAACTAATCAATTACCAACAATTCATCTAATCATATAATCACTTTCCATAAGGAATACATAGTCTACTAACACCTATAAGTGATCTCCCAAAATTATAAAGTTGAAACCAATTACTAGAGGAATATGGACCAGATTACGCTTACCCATTTACACTGTATAAGGCCAAAAACTATATGTTGAACTTCTATTGCTTATAAATTTCATCCTAAACCAAAATCACTGAAATATTTATCATAGATGCATTTAATAGCCAGGAATAGCATATTGTAGCTTGAAAATTTGATGTTATTACACAATCAATTCTAGACCGAATTACCATATTAAGATATCTTTATTCTATTCACCAGATTTGAGAAAGTTGTCAACAATCAATGTTGGAATCAATGACAAAACATTAAAGGGTTCATTCTTTATTCTCTCAACAACTACCACAAATTTTAATAAATAAATATAAGAAATGAAAATAAAGGTGAGATAATAGAGTGTAAAATAGATAATGAGAGTATATTAAATGGAAAATCTAGTGGAAAATAAGTTCATGTGAGAAAAGAGGAACTCTAAACAAGAGTACAAATATTAAGGTGGAAGAATGAAAAAGAATATTATAGATATCCACATAGTTGAATAATAAAAAGGGAGCTATGAAAATATACAAATAGGACAATAGGTCTAGATCCCATATTATAAAAAAAATTGGAATTCAACTCAATAATGTATTCTCCATGATTAAAGTGAGAACACATATTTTATAATTTATATATAATATTGGAAAGAATACATTTTTGTTTCTCTTTCATAAGCTATTATTTTTTCTTATCTATGTGCATGTTTTCTAGAAACAATGTTTTGTATGTTCCCCATTCTTGTAACCTCTTGTTTAAAGTGATATTTATATCATGAATCTAATTGTAGTAATAGGATGTGAATTGTTTCTTATTCTAATTCACTTGCGCCATCTATAAGTTTCCCCTAATAGTTTTCACTATCTTCAATAGCAATAACTAGAAAGTTAGAACTTTCATAATGTAGTACCTATATCAATTGGAAAATATTTTTGGGTTTTCTTACTTTTACAAGCCATTTTATTTCACTCTTTTCGTGTTGAATGTAAATTCAAAATCTATAATGTTAGTTTCATTGTCTTAAGAGTCTATTTTAATGTATTCTACAAGTAGCAATCAAAATAAATTTAACATTTTATTTCTATTATGTTTCATGTTTGAACTATAGCTAGGTGATTTTTTGCTACTATGAGTGGCTTGTGCTATCACAAGGCTCTATCATTTTTTGAATAATTGCATGTGACTTGCAATAAATAATTATTGTTGAACTAAATTGTTGTGTATTTTAAATCATTGTTTTTTATTAGGCTATGTAATATTGGATATCATTTCATTTGTTCTTCCATCTAGAATGACAACATAAATGTTGTATTGAAGTAGCTTACAACACTAGGAAATAAAAAATAACATAATATTATGAAAAATTGAAATTGGATTGAAATTATATACATTTTAAAAATAATTAATTATATCATCTATATCTATCACAATAGGGTTACAACATTCTAGGCCTTATTTTTTTTATTACAACATAGAAATGGAAATTTCACATGAGTGCGATTATAGATAAAGTATTCCTTGGACCATTGTTTATTATCTTCTTATACTCTAAGATATTTAGACATTATGTGGTCCTTAAATTTTACCTTAAACTTTCCTATCTTCAAAAACTTGTTCTACTTGTCCATGATGTATGGTAAAATTATATCAAGAATCTATTTCTATAGAATTTTTCAAAACAAAGTTGATTAGATAAAAAGTAATATAAAACCCTCAAGGAAGGTCATAGGGACCAATAGATCCAAATATAATTATTTTTAGTTAATTGAACTTAATACATGGGTCACTAACTTGGAGTTGAACAAATTTTCCTTCTTTCTAAGATGAATCTTAAATTTGGAGTTTGAAAATGTAATGATATATAATGTGTAAACCTCTTCAACCTAATTTGAAATGCTACAAAATAAAAGGAACAAGGAATGTTAAACATACATGTACTATGAAAAACTCTACTAACATATTATAGATAAAACTACAACTCATCATGAATAAAATGTTATGTTTCATAGATGGTCCATTCTATTTTCCCAAATGACTCACTAGTAAAGTAATTAAAAGCATTAACTATAGTGAAGTAAAACAATACAAACTAAAAGGAAATGAGTTTTTGTTGATGCGTGATTTATAATTGGCCTAAGCTCCTCTTGCATCATGGAAGGAGATAGAGAATTGAAATATAGAAAAGGGAGCTCAAAATAATAAGAAGTAGGATGGAAATAACTATAATCAAAAGATCATAATGGAGGAGAAGAGATTCATAGAGAGAAAAATGTGAGAAATAATAATAAAAAAAAGAGGTACACAAAAATTGAGGTACTAGGAGTAATTTTAGAAAGAGAAGCATGTAACGGGAAATGGATGTGGGAGAGTAGAGGACACATGATATATAATTATAAGAAAGGGTAACCAAAAATTTTGTAAGGTACAGGAGAAAATACATCATGCGAGGGTATATGAGGTAGAAAACCCAAAGAAGAGTATGGATATGTGGGAGAAAGTGGACAAAATATCAAAGGTACACACATTCAAGAGGCCGAGTAGATAGAATATTATTGATCTTCTTATAGCAAGGCATCTATAAGGGTGTCATAAAAGTTATGAAGATGAATTTAAGTGTGGATTCAAAATTGCAATAGAGGAAGGATATAAATGGTCCATGATAAAAAACTAGAAGTCAACCCATTATTTCATTGTATATGATTAAATTGAAAAAATGTTTATCTTTAATAAGGTATCATTTATGCTTATCCATATGCATATGTTATGAATAAAGTATGTTCATATGGCTTACAATAAATGTGTGTGAAGAAAAGGTTTTAGTGTGACTCCACTAGCAACTACACATATACCTTATTTTTTTGTTGATTCACATGCATCATCAATAAGTTGTCATATTGTCACTATCTTCACTTGCAATAGGTAGAAAGTTGGTAATATCATAGTGTATGTAATTTTAGCAATTGTAAGACTTGTGTTAATTGGGTGGTGTTACTTGCAACGACCATATAAGTTTACATTTGTCATGCTCAATATAATTGTAAGAAATATAATGTGATTTTTTGGTGTATTGGTGATTGATGCTAATTTATTGTAAAAGTAATGATCTAGGTAAAGGATACATTTTATTTAAATTGTGTTCTATCTTTAAACTATAGGTAGGTTAGTATATGATGTTATATTATATTGTGCTATAATTATTTCAATGTATTTTTGCAAGTGACCTAGAGTAGAAAAGTATTGCATGCTGATTAGTTTTTTTGTATTAGATTAATTAATATTCATCATATATTTATTTCATGTAGTATTCAAGAATATACCATCACAACAACATTTGTAATCTTAGTATTATATTTTCAATGAACTATTTATTTGTAAAAAGAATAAAAATATACCATGTTATTATTTTTTAATTATTTGGTTGTATGTAAATAAGTATACTTGCTTATTTTTCAAGTTTTCCAATTTATTTATTTTACATTAATTTTACATAATAATTTTATTTTATGTAAGTGAATATTTCATTAAGGTTGAGAATATTTATTTATTTCTATATTACCAAGTTGTTTGATTCAACACTAGATGTGAAAAATCATCTCTAGGCTAAGATTGATTTCAAACATTTCCCTTTACCTTTATTCTTGTTACATAGTTCTTCAACAAAATTATATTATTTCATTCACCATCAATTACCCCTTTAACTTATCTAGGCACCATGATCATGAAATATTTTACTTACCTATTGGCAAGGTGCTTCACTATTATGGTTGATGAATTTTTCATTATGTTTATTCAATTGAATTTTTTAAATAGATTAATTTTACATTAGAAAAAGTATCGTCATCACTTATTACAATTTCTAATAAAAATATTAATGTAGACCTTGTTGGCAATGAATCAAATTATCAGAATACTTGTTGAGGAGAATCCAAGATTCAAAACTATTAGACCACAGGTACTTATTATTCAAGGATTAATTATTCCATGTTTTGATGCTTTAATAAATTATGTTTTTAATATTTTTTATTAAATTTGAGTTTTCTTGGGCTAGGATGAAGGAAAAATATTGGTTCTTTCACTTGGAACTGGACAAGAAGATTCAAAAAGTGCAGGGTATGATGCAAAAGATGTTGCTACATGGGGTAGATTCAAATGGTTTAAAAACAAGCGTAAAAATCCAATAGTAGAAGTCTTCACAAATGCGAGTGCAGATATGGTGGACATATACATAGCTAGTATGTTCCAATTAGATAAATACAAAGAAAACTATCTTAGAATCCAGGTTTTGTATATCTTCTTTCTTATACTCATATTTTTACTACATGAAACATTAGAAATTTGAATTTCCTCAATATATATTATATAAGTAGACCATGCAACTACTAAGAATAACTAAATATTATATCTATAATGATACACTAAAAAATGTCAAATTATATATAAATAATCAATGTGATCACATATACACACATATATTCCTTTAAACATCCTCCATATTACACCCCAAGCCAAAAAATATCAAATTATATTTAACCAATATATTTGAGTACATATACATACATTTAAAATTTAAAATATGTGTATTGAACTCTCATCAAATTTTTATCGGTACATTGGAAGTATGCCATCTTTTCCCTCAAAGGTAGAGTAAGTTTCCTTTCCCTCTAATTTGAATATGCTTAAAATTTACATTTTAAAATCCTAGGTGTGAGAGATTAAATCCCCAACATCTCACTTGGGCCATCCATGACTTAATGGAACATATTAAAAACTTCGTTAACATTTTCTATGTAAATGATAGATGAAACCATATTATGAATGGTCAAAAGGATATCTTGGATTCTTTTATCATGAATCTTTATGATTTCAAAGATACTAGATGCAATCTTTTCTCAATAGCCTAAGATACTCAAATTTTTATAAATTAAATTTATGGGCATCTTATTTAGAATCATATTATGAATCTTCATAATTTGGATTGTTCTCACAAGAAGAAGACCCAAAGCTTGAATTGTATGGTCTTCTTTATTTGTGTTCCCTTGGTTTATGATTTTTTGTCTCTTTATATTCTAAATAAAATTATGAATTATATTAAAAAAATAATTTTACTAAAATAAATCTTATTTATCTAAAGAATATAATTGTTTTTATAGAGTTTAAATTTTTATTCAAAAAGTACTTTAGATCGAACATAATTTTATATATACAAGATAACAAAAATCAAGAAATAAAACTTAAGACACAACCCCAAATCCCTATGAAAAATATTTTATTATGCTTTGCTAAGATATTATAGGAGTTTAAAGCAAGTTGTCTCATGAATATTGTACTACTAGGAAGTTGGTGTAACAAGCAAATTTTTTAAACACAGTTAAAAGACTAAATAATTGAACCATAATTGCCTAATATGCAAGTGCTTTTTCACCGCTCAATCTTGTAGGGAATGATTACTAAATATTGAGTTAGAGTTCAATTAAAGGGGTGTTGTGAGCAAAGCATGATTTTAAGTTGAATGGCAATCCCCCCTCCACTTCAATAAAAAAGAAAATAGGATTCTCCAAATTCCTGCTGAGAAAGTAAGTTCTCTCAATATTTCTAGTGTCATCTTCAAGCACTTGTAGAGCAGACCTGTTGAACTGAATACAAAAATTAACACGATAGCAGGAAGCCCATAATGATCCTTCATTGAAAATGTCGATGGAAGAAAAGCAAACGCTGAAGCATTAGAAGGAAACTGCTGAAGACGTATCCACAAAATCTAGCTGATTTTAAAGATAGAAAAAAAACGCCGAAGGAACGGCTTGACAGAAACCGATCTCCAGTGAAAACGACTAACTGAATTCTAACGCCAACTTTGCCATAAAGAAAGACGTCAAGGCAAGAAAATATTGACATTTAAAATATGTTAGTAATGCTAAATGTATTAAATAATGGGCCCAACTATCAATATTTAAAAGACCCTAATGGGGAGCTTTTGTTTAATCAATTACAGGTTTAAGTGCTATAGAGTGTTTTTTTTTTCTCTTATTGATAGGATTAAAATTTGAACAAAATTACTTTCAAGTTTCAATAGTGATTCTCTATAATGATATGATTTCTAATCAGGAAACAAATTTACGTGAAGATGAAGCTAGATTAGATTATTCCTGTAAAAGAAACCTTGACAACCTAGTGAAGATTGGGTGGAAGTTATTGGATAAACCTCTTAGCAGAGTGAATTTAGAAACTGGTCTGCCTGAAGAAGTTCAAAAAAATGTTACCAACAAAGATGCATTGACAAGGTATTGTCTATCATTATCATTTATCTTCATTTAAACAATTTTGTTAAGTTTAACTTTCTTCATCTAAAACTCATCTATGTTATAATGGTTGATGCTCACAACTTTTTGTGGATTGACAGATTCGCCACATTGTTGTGCGAGGAGAGGGACAGTCGACGGAAAGAGAATGAAAGCCGACTGTGCTCGTAATCCTATCATAATAAGGCGAGAAAAACAATTTCTAGTTACAACTACCCTTGATTTGAATAATTAATATTTATAATTACACAATGTGGTAGACATCAAGATTTTCACTATAATCGTCTCTGGAAGTGTCATAGATATTTTCATGGAAGCAAGGATGAAATTAACAATTGGGTTTCATTAAAAAAATTAAAATATTTATCTTACATGTATTGGTGAATTACACTATGTTAAAGCATCATCTATATAACTATTTTTTATTTTAATTCTTTATAATTGTTATGTGGTCCATAGAAACAAAAGCTACAAGACAACTCAGCCCCTTCACGAAATTTCAAGAGTTAGTTGTTTGAACTATTTTTCATTGTTTTACCATGCATCTCTCCTAGTTTAAATTGCTATAATAATTTTCAATAAATAGGCCACATACATCTGTGAATTCAAGAATGTGATATCTTCTTTGAAGTGGTCCCCAAGCTCCCCTCTATAGGCCCTTAACAATAAACAAGCATCGTTTACTTTATTTTAATTTGCAGCTTCTATGAAGCAGAGAATTTGAGTACTTGTAGCAAGCCTCATAGATATGGTGCATAGATGCAAACAATTTGAAGTTTGTGTTTGTTCGAGTGTGCAAATTATATGTGGGGATAGAGGTAAACGCTCAAACTGCTACTAAAAAATTCCTTGGACTTAACATTTAAAAATGACTATAAAATTTATTCGATATAGAAGTTTTTGGAAATTATAATGTTTTTGAAGAATGACAGGTATTTGATATCTTATATCTTATATGTAATATAATATTTATGATTTTATTATTTCATTAGAAATTATAAAACATACATTCACTAGTTTCGAAAGGAAGCCAAGTATGCATAAAAGCTTCCAACACTAATCTATCAAAGGAGAGAATGTGCAAATTTTTAGAGTTTCAAACCCTTAAACAATTACAATAAAGAAGATACACATATAGGTAAAGTTAAACAACATCAGAGATACAATAAAAAAAAACACCAAATATACATGGGGAAAACCCTTTAAAAAAAATACCCCACATTCCAAAATCCTGAACAATGTATTATCTATAAACAACGGTTACAATACACTTGCAACACGAGCTTCTATAGGAGTTTATATGTGTGACAATTCTGGAGTAAATTTGGCAGCATAATAGTATCTCAACACAACTTCATAGTACTACAAAATACACAAATGCTCAATATATAAGAGCTTATAATGCATAAAATAAACATTTCTAAATCAACTACCAAAGACTAAAGATGCAACATGGAAAGTTCCAAAAACACTACAAATGCACAATGGTAAACTTCCAAATTTTCACCACGTGTCAATGTACAAAATTTAAACTAGCCAAAACAACTACTCCTCGAAAACTCACATTCCATGTAAACTCAACATGAAATTAGAAAAAACATTATGCACAACTCCACTTGTAAAAAAAAAAAATCCAATTGACTCCTCATTTGAATAGAAATTGCAAGTTGTAACTCACAAAGACAAAGTGAGAAAATTGGCAACATTTAATATTTAGAAAGAATCAAATCTTCAGAAAAATCAAAGGTTGAGACACCTTCTTTTTCCTAAATTTTCCCACTTGTTGAACACATTTGAAGAGCCAATGAAAGTAACAGGATTTAACTACTAGAAGTCGTGAGGCCCATAGGCTTCGAACACCATGTAAACTTCTTTGTGCTCACTAGCTTTGTTAATGCATCTACAACATTCATTAGCATGTCAACCTTTTCCAACTTCACCTTTCCACCTTCCACCATATCACAAACAAAATGAAATTGAATATCAATGTACTTTGTTCTAGCATGGAAAGTAGGGTTCTTTGTCAAGCAACTTGCTGTCACAATAGATAGTAATCTTCCCTACATCAAAACCAATATCAGAACAAAAATGCTTAAGCAAAATGGCTTCCTTGCAAGCATGAGTAGTTGCCATGTACTTTGCTTCTGTAGTGGACAAAGCGACTACAACCTGTTGCTTACTCATCCAGCTAATAGCACCACCATACATCATGAACACATATCCATTGGTGGGTCTTCTGCTATCAATGTCACCTACCCAATCTAAATCCACATATCTAAAAATACTCATTGAGTGTCGAGGTCCAGTAGGATAACCATGAAAACATAAAGAATACTCAGAAGTACACTCCAAGTATCTAAACACTATCTTCACTACATCTCAATGTACCCTCCAAGATTGACTATAAACCAACTAAGGACTCCCACTGCTTAGGCAATGTCTAGCCTCATACAAACCATAGATACATAAGACTTCCAACACCACTCACATATGGTACTCTAGTCATGTCCTCCATCTTAGTAAGAGATTTTGGACAATCCTCCATAGAAAGATTCATCCCTTGCATTACAGGAATAACTAACTGTCTGCAAGTTGTCATGTTGAGCCTCTCCAACATTGTATTCGCATACTTCCTCTAGCTTAACCAAATCTTTTTGTTAGCTTTGTCTCTTTTGATTGTCATCCCTAGAATATAACTCATTGCACCTAGATCCTTTATCTCAAACTGTGCTAACAATTAAGACTTCAAATCTAAAATTAAACTTTCACCATTCCCAAAACAAACATATCTACGTACAATGCAATTATGAGAATATGACCATTATCAGATTTGTAATACACATAATGGTTAGATTTAGATCTCGAAAATCCCAATGACAACACATAAGTGTCAAACGTCTATTACAAAATTCTAATAGATTGCTCAAGACCATACAAAGACTTTTTGAACTTGCAAGCTAGATTTTCTTTACTGTTAACCACGTAATGCTCTGGTTGTGACATATAAATCTCTTCCTCCAAGTTAGCATGAAGGAATTTTGTCTTCTCATTGTGGACATAGAAAAAGTAACCTTTCTATTTTTTCTTGTTTTGTCCCTCCTTGTGCTTATTTGACTTGATTTCACCATGATTTAATGTTGAAATGTGGCTCATGCATTCACATTAGGTCTTGAATCTTTATGAATCTTTAAGACTTTATCATGTCTTGTAAAGATGTTGTGAAGTGTTGTAAGACATTTTTTACACCTTTCTAGACTCTTTTTATTATAATTCACTTAAATACCCCCTTTTTATCACTTACCGAGTCTTATTTTAAAGTGTTGTAGCAAACTCACACTTTTCTAGACTTTTCATCACCAAATACACCTTTCTTATGCTTCATTTGGCCCCTTTACATATTTGCAGGCCTTAATTAATTATTTTTTTGAATGTAAACCTGAAAAACATCATTTAAAATAACTTAATTTTTGACACCCAATCATATGCCTTGAGTGGGACCCATTCGCCCAGGGTGGCGAATGAGTCCCTCTTGGCACAAAAATCAAAATAAGCTTAAATTACTAGCTGGTTCTATTCCTACAAACCTAAGGTTGGCCTATGATGTATTTTCATGAAATTAGGGCATAAGTGTCTATAAATACATGATTTTCTATTCATTTTAACCCCCATTCATCCAAGTATTCATTCTTGCATCCAATCCATCTAAGCATTCACTTAAGTGTCATTTCATCATTCAATCAAGCAATTATCAAGCATCTTGGAGCAACCATTGACATATCTTTAGACTTCAACAACAAGGGTTTGGTGAGTTCATGACATTTGCATGTTATTTGTTCATCATTTCTTCTTTATTTCCTTTCATTATCAAGGGTTTGATTACCAAAGTGGGGTTTGACCAAGGAAAACTCCTATACTCTAACCTTTAACAATTTATCCCCCTCTTTACATGTGTGTTTGCATGTCTTGTAGGCATATTTGTTAAGGAGAGAGATGTTGAAAAGTGGTCAATAAGTAATAAAAGTTATAATGTAGTCAAATTAACCCTAATTAGAGCTTGAAGACCCTTTTTAGCCTGTTTTCTATAGATTTTGATTGAATAACCCAATAAATAGATAAGTACAGACCAAGACCCACAAAGTTGACCTTTGAATTTGCAAATTTCTGTAGTTGGACTTATTTTCCATCTATGGTGAATGAGTCCCACTACCAGACTAGAGAAAGAGTTTTCTGAAGTTCCGAGTTCCTAACATATCGAAACCTATTCCAACAGATTTGACCAGAAGTAAGACTCATTCACCATCTATAGTGAATGAGTCCTAGTGGGCATCAACATTGAATTCTGTAGCATTCCAGATCCTTCCCAGATCTACTTTTAGTTTTCAAGTGCACCTCATTCAGTTTCATTCAATTTTGTTTGCATTTGTTTATGTTTCTAGTTCATGTTTGGATACAACACTATGTTCTCCAGCACTTTGCATTTCCTAGTTCACATTCAATTAATGATCTATTTTATTAGTTCTTTTCATTTGTTTTATCTCATCTAGACAGATTGCACCCACATCACATCCATCTTTGAATGTAACATTGCATTTTGGCCCCAAAAATTTACCCTTTTAGATGAAAAACCCTAGAAGGGTCACAAGCATTTTAGGTTGCCAAAATCTTTATTTAAATTTTGGTGAACCCGATTTTAGAACCTTTTTACTTTTGATTTCAAGTGCATTTTCCTCCTAGGGTTTGTTTGCATCAACATTGCATTGGGTTTTGCATTGTATTGCATCCTATGGTTTTCAAAATTGCATTAGTGAAAATATCATATGGTTTTCCTTTTTGCATTTCAAATCATTTCAAAACACTAAAATTTTGCATCTACATCATAGTTTTGCATCATACACTCTAAAACATGAAACTGCATTTAAAATTTCTAAAAAAATTTAAAAAATTTCGTCCCTAGACTCATTTGCCACCTTGGGTGAATTAGTCCAGTTGTACATTCTGCATTGCATTTTCTAGGAATTTTCTACATTTTTGTTTTCTATTATTACATTTTGTCATAATTTCCAAATTTTTTATTTTCTTTTATTTAGTGTACTTTCATTCATCTTCATCATGGATTTTTTCTTTAATAAGTTTTAGACGTCACTGAAATCCTTAGTGGACATGTCAAATTGTACCTTTGGAACTGATCCTAATGACCTTGAGCTTCCTCATGCTCCTTCAACTCCTCAAGAATGTCCTCCTCATGTTTTTGACATCATTGAAGAAGATGATCATAACATGAATAAGTTCTTAAATGAATTTCTTGACAACCTTGAAGCCAATGCATCCTTTTACCCATCCATGAAATCACAAGACCTTACTACAATCTCACCTCCTGATACATTTGGTTACTTACATCCTGAAACTAATGAAGAACCTAACTTCCCCCAATAGGTGGACCTAGTTCCTCTCACCATGCCACTACTCTACCATTTTATGATAAAAAAGTTACCAAAACTCCAATCAACCTTCAAGAAAATTATGGAAAAAGGTTTTTCCATTTTAAGAAAACAAGTATGTGACACAACAACTGAACATAACATTCATCAATTTTTAGAAAAAAACCAACAAATGAAAACACAATAGGGTTAGGCTATCAAGATTCTCCTTATGAAGGAAAGCCTCATTTAGAATATTGGAGACTTTGTGATAATGGCATGATGATCTTTGATTCCCCTCCCGATCTAAATATCCTCCCTCCTCATAAGCAACCCTTGCATAATGACAATGACCAAGACGATGGAATCACCCTTGGTCCTACTTCACCAATTCAATCCCACCTATGTGTAAAATTTTTCAATTTCCTTGTCCTCCTTCTAATAGTGAAGAATCTTTACAATTTCTCCTTTGTCATGGTCTCATCACTCTCCCAACCAAAACTAGAATCAATTTTGTCATTTGAAGACAACACAAAGTTTTGTTCCTATCAGCGCACCCTTGGATGCCATACTAATAATTGTAAAGCTTTGCAACATGTATTGGATCATTCTAAGGTTCCTAAACCTCTTGAATTTTTTGGATAATAAGTACACTTTTCCAAACACCTCATCATGCTATAGATGTAGAATTTTCCATTCTCACTATTGCATACCCTTTCCTATCACCTATCTTAGCTCATTCTTTCCTTGCACTCCATGGGGGCAAGAAGTTGTTAGCTTTTTCCTAATGATGCATATGTCCTTGTCCCCTAGTTATGTTTGACTTGTTTTATGATCGACTTACCTTTGCATTACTAGTATTTTTCTTTTCTTTTACATATGTTTGTATCATGTTCCCCTATAATGTGTTGTTTGATGTTCTCTCTTTGTGACCTTCTATTTATACCATCATTCTTCTATATGTTTTACATTTCTTTTTCTTTTTCCTTTTCACTTTTGTTTTGTGTTTTTCTTTTGGGGATGACACAAAGCATAGAGACACCCTATGTTTCTTGCATGTTGATGCAAAAGGTCTTCCTTTATTTTTCCCTTTCGCTTTTGTTTTGTGTTTTCCTTTTGGGGATGCCGCAAAGCATAGAGATGCCCTATGTCTCTTCCATGATGACCAAACAGTCTTTCATTTTCCTTTTCTCTTTTTTTTGTTTTTTCCTCTCGGGGATGATGCAAGGCATTGAGACCACAATGTCTCTTTTATGTTGACCCAAAATATTTTCCTTTTCCTTCGCCTTTTCATTTTCTTTTTTCTTGTATTTTCCTTTAGGGGATGATGCAAGGCATTGAGACATCCTATTTCTCTTCCATGTTGAGCCAAAATAAGTTTTCTTTTTCTTATATTTTTTCTCTCTTTCTATCATTCTTCTAGTTCTATGTGTATTTTGGGAATGATGATAGATCCGATCTCTTTAATCAAAAAATTGTAGAAACGAACATACTGACCCTAAATCCATAGATCCCTTATGCGTTTGGTGTGTTCCTTTTTGGGCGCAACCCCTTTTTCTTTTCTTTCTTTTTCATTTGCATGAAAAAGACTTACTTGGAAACATATGACATGGCATAGGGGATTTCCAAGTTGGCTCGCATGTCTTTTTTTTTTTGCATTTTTTATTCGCTACTTTAAAGTAATTGCTCACAGAATGGTGTGTAGCAATTCCTTTAAAGTGGGGGCATACATTGGCATTATTCATTTGATTTTTATTTTTGGTTCTTAGTGCAGCCTTCTTGTTCGATACGATGTGTTTGTCACTTTGTGGATGACATTGGGTATAGTGTCCTTCATAAGCGTGATCTCTCTTAGCATATTGCATTCCTCTTAGTGGTCTGCTGCAATGCATAGCATCCCCTAAGTTGTGAATATTCTATTCTCTGATTGGCCCTCTCTTGGATAGATTAGACACAATGTTTCCTAAGTTAAAGACCTCGCATGAACTAAGCAGGAATCCTTTGAACATTTCTTTTGCATGTTACATGTTGCATTTACATGGCCACCTTGCATAACATAGCTTGCATGGTTGTGGTGCCATCACATTTGTTCATAATTTCTAAGCATACAAAGCTTTTCTTGTATCATGAAGCATAAAATAAAATTGTCTTTGTGGTACCTTATTAAGGTTATCAGGAGGTATAACTTTAGTATGGTTGACCAATAAGCCCATTCTGAGGCATGACTTCCCCATAGCCACCTTTCAGGATTTCTCACCCTGCGGACAAACTAGAAGTTTTGTGGCCCCAAAGTGAGTATGTTGTGTATTTCTCACCCCGCAGACAACTAGAAGTTTTATGGCCCTAGAGTGAGTATAATCAGGCCTTCTCACCTGGAAAACAACCACGAGTTCTGTTGCCCTAGAGTGAGTACACATTTCTTATAAACAACCTAGATCTAATCCAAAACAAGTTGGACAAATGATCAAAGCTTTCTCTTCATTGCTTCATTCCTTTTCATCATTTTCATGTGTGTTCCTTTACATTCATTATTGGTTTTCCATGGGACCTTGATCTTGGGGGCTTGACCGTCCCTCTTGATTATTGTTGTCTCATCTTACCAAGCATTCAAACCCCAATTGATTGTGTGTTCAACTACTTTAGTGTGAGTTTGAAGCAAGTTCATCCTCTCATTAAAGTGGGGGCTAACTATGAACAAAGACAAAGTAACCTTTCTACTTTTTCTTGTTTTTTCCCTCCTTGTGCTTATTTGGCTTGATTTCACCTTGATTTAATGTTGAAATATGGCTCACACATTCACATTAGGTCTTGAATCTTTATGAATCTTTAAGACTTTACGATGTCTTGTAAAGGTGTTGTGAAGTGTTGTAAGACATTTTCACACTTTTCTAGACTCTTCTTATTATAATTCACTTACATACCCCCTTTCTATCACTTACCAATTCTTATTTTAAAGTGTTGTAAAGTCTTGTAGAAAACTTTCATTCTTTTCTATACTTTTCATCACCAAATACACCTTTCTTATGCTTTATTCGGCTCCTTTATGCATTTACAAGCCTCAATTAAGTGTATTTTTGAATCTAAACCCAACAAACATCATTTAAAACAACTTAATTTGTAACACCCACTTTCCCAGGGTGGTCAATGAGTCCCTCTTGGCACAAAAATCAAAATAAACTTAAATTACTAGCGGGTTTTTATTCCTAAAGACCTAAGGTTAGCTTGTGATGTTGTATTTTTGGGAAATTAGTGAATAAGTATGTATAAATACATGATTTTCTATTCATTTTAGCCCCCATTCATCAAATTATTCATTCTTGCATCCAATTCATCTAAGAATTCATTGAAGCGTCATTGTATCATTCAATCAAGCAATTATCAAGCATTTTGGAGCAGTCATTGACATATCTTTAGACTTCAGCAACAAGGATTTGGTGATTATATGACATTTGAATGCTATTTTTTCATCATTTCTTCTTTATTTCCTTTCATTATCAAGGGTTTTATTACCAAAGTGGGGTTTGACCAAAGTAAACCCCTATACTCTAACCCTTAACCATTTTTTCCCCTCTTTACATGTGTGTTTGCAGGTCTTGTAGGCATATTTTTCAAGGAGAGAGGTGTTGAAAAGTGGTAAATAATTTATCAAATTTATCACAATCAACTTAACCTAATTTGGATCTTGAAGACCCTTTTCAACCTATTTTTTGTAGATTCAGATCTGACAACTCGACAAGCAGAAAAGTACAGACCAGGACCCAAATAGTCGACCTTTGACTTTGCATTTTTTTGTAGGTGGAATGATTCACCATCTACGGTCAATGAGTCCCTCTGCTAGAATGGAAAAATACTTTTTTGAAGATTTGAGTTCCTGATATCCTAAAACCTATTCTGACAGATTTTACCAGAAGTAGGATTGATTAGCCATCTATGGTGAATGAGTCCTAGTGGGCATTGGAATTGAATTATATAGCATTCCAAAACCTTCCTAGATATACTTTTAGTTTCTAGGTGCACCCCATTCAATTTGATTCAATTTTGTTTGTATTTGTTTATGTTTCTAGTTCATGTTTGCATACAACACTGTGTTTTCTAGCACTTTGCATTTCCTAGTTTACATTCAATTAATAATCTATTTTATCAGTTCTTTGAATTTATTTATCTCATCTAGGAATATTGCATCCAAATCACATCCATATTTGAATGTAACATTGCATTTTGGCCTCAAATCATTACCCTTTTAGGTGAAAAACTCTAGAAGGGCCACAATCATTTTGGGTTGCCAAATTTTTTTCTTACACACATCCATCCATTCCACTTCTAGATGATACATGGCTACAAGTGTTAACAAGAAGAAGATAGATGTCAACTTTGCAACAAGAGTGAAAATTTAACCATAGTCAATTTCCTCCACTTGAGAATACCCCTTAGTGACCAACTATTCCTTATACTTCTCAAGACTGCCATATGGACCATATTTTCTCTTGAACACCCATTTACATCCAATGGGTTTCTATCTTTCAAGCAAAGGTTCCAAATTCCATGTATCAATTTTTTTCAATGTAGCCATTTCTTCATGTATGACTTTCATCCAAGAATCTGCATCACTCATACCCATAGCCTGTCTAACAATCCTACACTCATTAGTGTTAGCAATTAAAGAAAAAATAGAACTAGAATCCAACAATGAATAACTGAACCTTTTAGGTGAATATCCAAACCTATCAAGTTACCACCTATCTCTCATAGACCTCCTTACTTGCTGAGGTTGAGGTTTTTCTTCTTCTTCTTCTTTAGAACTTTCAGAGCTTCTCAATTTCCCCTCATCATCAGGTCCATTATGGGTTTTAGGTTCAAATTTATTAGAGTCAAGAGGAAGTTGAACCACATCTTTTTTATTTTGTTCTTTTGTAGGTTGCAAAATGATGAAAGAAGGTTTCTTCTCTCTATAGATAACACTTCAACTATAGAGAACCTTTTCGGCTATTGGATCCCAAAGTTTGTACCCTTTCATACCAATACCATATCCGATGAAGATACACTTGAAAACCTCGTTTTCCAACTTCAACCTTTTCTCCCTTGGTACATGAGCATATGCCTCACAATCAAACACATGAAGATGTATCAATTAGGGCTTCTTTCTTGAGCACACCTCCATAAGTGTCTTATCAAAAAGATCTAATTTAGGAGATATTTTTACCAGATAACATGCATTGGAAACAACTTTAGCCCATAACTTTTTTTCAAAGCCAATTGCACTTAGAATTTGTAGCCCTCTCCATCAATGTCATGTTCATCCTCTACATAACTCGATTTTGCTGAGGAATATATGGATTTATCTTATGCCTTTCAATCCATTGTTCTTTACAAAACTTATCAAATTCTATGAAACAAAAATCACCACCATTGTCAGTCCTCAATCACTTTGTGTTTTTGCAAGTCTAATTTTCTACCAAGGCCTTAAACTCCTTAAACTGACTGAAGACTTCAAATTTACTTTTGAGAAAAGAAATAAACGCCCTTCTATTGTAATCATCTATGAAAGAAACAATATATATATATATATATATATATATATATATATATATATATATATATTGGTGATGAAAGAACATTTACATGACCAAAAACATCAGAATGCACATAGTCCGAAACCCCAGAAGATTTATGAGAACCGTGATAAAATTGAACATAGTTTTTTCTTTCCATAAATACAATGTTTGAAAAAATCAAACTCAAGATTACAATCATCAAGCCCCTCAACAAGGAATTTATTTTTCAAGGTTCTTAAACCCTTTCAACCATTGTAACCAAGTATTTAGTGCCTAAGCATTGTCTTCTCAGTAGGTAAATTCATCTCCAAAGCATGAGCACCCTTAGGTACCCAAAAAGAACAACCATCCGAAGTAGATGCAACTTTCTTATTTGCTACTGGTTCTAATGGTGAGGATAGTTACTCAGAAGTTATTTTCTTCTTTTCCATAGAATAACTATTGCACTGAATTGTGCATGCATCTAAATGAAACATAGTGCCTGTCCAAACACCCTTAGCAAGCACCATAACTCCTCTTTTCATCTTGTATCCTCCATTTGAGAAAACAAATTGTACACCCACCTCATTCAACTTACAGAAAGAATATTTCATGCCAAACTAGGGATATGCAAGACACCATTGATCCCCTTCACTCTACCATCTAGGAATCTTATTTTGAATCTTCCATGTCCAACAATGTTCAAGTGAGATTCATCACCTCAGTACACCTTCCCACCATCATAACTTTCATAGTTGGAAAACCAGTCTTGATGTAAATTCATGTGGAAATAAGCACTAGAGTCTATCATCCACACATCTTGTGATGCATGCATTGCCAAGGTAGCGAAAAAAGCATCTACATCATCCTAAGAGTTTATTAGATTTAGAATTGGAAAATGTCTTATTTTTCTTCTTTTTCTCCTCCTTACAAGCTTTGCACAAGTGACTAGGTTTTTTGCAATTCCAACATGTCATCTTGGTCTTACCAAGAAACTTAGATCTCCGACAATATTTTGACTCTAACTTTTCTTGCTTTGTGTTCTTTTTTCCTTTTTCTTTCATTCTTCTTCAAAATTCTAGAGCCTCCTTAGCCATTTTAGAAGATTTTCTCCACATATCTTTAGATAGAAATGACACAACCACTTCATCCATATTAAAGGTGGTAGTGGTACTTGGACAATGGCGATGATAAGGTTGTCCCATGAATCCAACAACGAACAAAGGAAAGTCATTCAAAGATCCTCCTCCTGCATTTTGACACCAATAGAGTTCAACTGGGCAACAAGCATATGGAATTCATTTAGGTGATCTATGATACATCCTCCTTCCTCCATCCACTGAGATTACATCTTCTTTTGTAGGAACAACTTATTTACCAAGTATTTAGTCTGCTAAATGTGAGCAAGTTTCTTCCAAATAAGTATAGTAGTCTTCTCTTTGTGAACATTTAGGAGTAACGAATAAGCTAAACAGAGTCTTATCAAACCCTTAGCCTTCTAATCCATCAAATCCCAATCTTCTTATTTCATTCTCGTTAGCATAGTTCCAAAAATATTTATCTACAAGTCATGGTCTACAAGCGTGTCTTCCATCTTGAGCTTCCACAACTCAAAGTTTCCTCCATTAATATTCTCTATCTCAATTCTACTACATGTGCTTGTAATCTCCTTCCTGCAATAGGGTCAACACAAAATTTCTACAACAGGCTCCTGCTCAAATCAAATCTGTACAAAAATCCCTTTAAACCACAATAGGAAAGAAAGGTGATCAGGCTTTGATACCAGTTGAAAGGAAGCCAAGTATGCATAAAATCTTCCAACACTAATCTATCAGAGCAGAGAATGTGCAAATTTTTATAGTTTCAAACACTTAAACAATTACAATAAAGAAGATGCACATATAAGTAAAGTTAAACAACCTCAAAGATACAATAAAAATACATAACACCAAATATACATGGGGAAAACCATTCGGGAAAAAACCCACACTCCAAAAGCATTAACAATGTATTATTTATAAACAATGGTTACAATACACTTGCAACACAAGCTTCTACATGAGTTTATCAGTGTTGCAATTCTAGAGTAAATCCGGTAGCAAAATGGTATCTCAACACAACTTCATACTACTCCAAAATACATAAGTACTCAATATATAAAAGATTACAATGTATAAAATAAACATTTCTAAATCAACTACCAAAGGATGAAGATGCAACATGGAAAGTTCCAAAAATGCTACACACACACAATGGTAAGTTTCCAAATTGTCACCACATGCCAATTTGCAAAATCTACACTTTCCAAAACAACTACTCTTCAAAAACTCACATTCCATGTAAAATCAACATTGAAATAGAAAGAACATTTATGCACAATTCCACCTATAAAAAATAACTTTCCAAATTGACTCCTCATTTGAATAGAAACTACAATTTGTAACTCACAAAGACAAAGTGAGAAAATTGAAAACATTTAATATTTAGAAACATAAAATTTTCAAAAAAATCAAAGTTTGAGACACCTTTTTCCTAACAATTTTTTTTATTTTTAAAAGATATTAATTTATTTTTTACTTTATTTTAACATTGTCCTATTAATTTCTACACAAACTATTTTACCATCAACAAATCTCAAATTATATCTTAGGTGCTCAAAAATTTCCTTCTCTAATGCCTTAGTGAATATATCTACCAACTAGTCTTTCAATTTACAAAAATCCATTTGAATAGATTTCTCTATTCTTCACTAACTCTATGATTAGATGATATTTGGTATGAATGTGCTTGATCCTCTTATGAAAAACATGATCTATGACAATACAATAATTTATTTACTATAAAAAACTATTGGTGTTGGATCTTGTTCTTCTCATAATAAATATCCCAATACTCTCCTCATCTAAATTTCCTTACATATGATGTTGTTGCTAGATACTCTACCTTAGTTGATGAAATTATCAATCTAGATTTTGTCCTTGATTCCCATTAAACTATATCTAATTCAAAGTGAAAAAATAATTTGGAATACACTTCCTATCATCCATGCTACCTACAAAATCACTATTAGTATAACCAATCAAATAAAAATCATTAGTTGTATAATAGAGTATTTCATATCATGTTGTTCATTCTCCATACCTCAATATTATCTTCTTAACATGGTAATGTGAGTCCTTTGCTAACTTCATAGGTTTGATATTAGACTAACACCAAACATGATATTTATCCTTGTGAATGTGAGGTATATCAAACTTCAAATCAATATTGTGAGTGTTACTGGATTAACATTTAACTATTTATATTATTTGCTATGTTTGGATTATATTACAACTGATGTTGCTACTTGATTACAATTCAAAATATTCAATCTCCCTAATCATCCTTAGTACAATTAGATTCACCAATAAAAATATCATTATCTAATTGATTAAATTTAAATTTTATTTCAATATGTCTATAGATTTTTTTCAAGAATGAAATAATTACCTTATAAATACACAATCAAAATTTGACCTTTCTTGCAAATATTTATATACAACTTGTGATGTGGGAAAAAGGGATCTAAGATATAAATTACACTTTCTCCTATATCATATTGGAAAGGAATAAAAAATAATTAGAAACACCTACTAGGATACTAACTACTATGTAAGAGCTACAATGGTAGATTAAGGATTTGGCTCTTTTAGGGAGGCATGATTGACTGGTTATGAATTAACGTGATTTGAGAATGCAAATATGTTTCTAGGTCAAGTATTAAGTTGCATTTTTTTTAATAAATATAGGAAATCACATAACTAATACATAGAAAAAAGTTACAAAATAATATAGTGTAGAGATAGAGCAAACTAGCATATGAATTTGGGATGAAAATGGATAGACATGGGTGCTAGTACCCTAGACTTGAAAGAATAGATCTTAAAAATAAATAAAAATATATAGCTTAGATGGTCACAATCTATAGGCTCTTCCTTCACTCATCTTTAGAACTTTATTTGTTGATGGTAAATTACACTTCCCCTAATTTGTTAGCATGTGAGGCTTGAATTATTGATATTGCAATTGGGTCTTCAATCCTTTTCTAAATCCACTTCATATCTATTGAACCTACACATGAAATAGGAGAGAAAGGGCCATGCCTTATATGGGGTTTCCTAAGTCAAACCCCAATTTGGTGTTTCCACCTCCATAATGTATATGGTAATGTAAAGAGTGATTACCCTCTGTTGGAAAGAGGAAACAGGATAAAAAAGAATGATAAATTAACAATTACTACATCTTACTACTCAAATTGTCTCTCCTTTATGAACTAAAGTAATTGTACTCATCTCAGTAAAGGATAATTGTTTGCTTGATTGAAATTTCTACAATTGTTAGTAATCACAAAAAAATAAACATAAAACATGCATATACTCACATATAAACTTGATGCATTGCTAACATGAATCTTGATTTATAATAAGTGTCGTTAACTTTTCTAATTTTTCTTTTGACTGCTTTTAAGGATACTCAATTACTCAATAGATTTGCTAGTTATTTCAAAAGGTGAAAAGGACTTGTATTTACATGTAATTTTTTAACTTCCCATTGTAGACACTTGAATTTGACCACTCCCATATGGTAAAATTCACCCCTGGTATTCCTTTGTCCCACATCCCTCATCAACATTAATTATTTAATTTATTATTTAATTAATATTTTTTTGCAGCCTAATGTCCCTAAAATATTCAATAAATGAATTAAATTTCGTATCTCCTTTTCATCTCTAAATTAAATAAATACCCCAATTTATTTAATTTAGTCACTTTAGCCTAAATGGATTAAATCAATTTTTAATTCATTTTCTCCTCTCTCCTCACATCCCATCCTCCATAATCGTCTATTATCCAAATTAATTTAATTAATCTATGATTAGGATATGGAAACCCTTAATCATCATTAGGGTCACATCCTCCATAATCTCCCACTTGCCTCTAATCTATCATTAATTTGTCTAATCAAACATTTTCACAACCTTAATCACCTTCTTAGGCCAACCTAATCTCCATGTCATTTATGACATATATCCTTAGTCAACCAACATTAAATTATTTCTCTATTTGGAGAAGGTAACCCCTTCCCTATGTGAGTTTTTAATTCACATTTTTTCTTAAAACACATTTTAAGGAATTTAAAATTCCTTCTCCCATCCCCATGAGGATTTTTAAGAATTTTTAATTCCTCACATGTCCTCTCACCCACATGTGGACAAGGAACTCCTTTATAAGGAGATCTTGTGCCTTCCCAAGGTAAAACCTAGTATCTCAACATCATCTCCAAATCAACATACCTTTTCCATCTCATCTACTACATGTCAAGATGTGAGGGCTTGTGTGTTCTCGACTCACCTTAGCCTTTGATCTTGTCCATCTTAGCTCAATCTAGGCCCTCCATTTGTTTAGAGGTGCTTCCAATAAAAATGGTGGAATTGCCCCCATTTGCATCCATCCAGTTTTACAATCAACTATCAACACTCAGCAATCTTGCATTCAAGAATTCAAACATCCTCCATTGTTGCATCAATCATAGAGCTCTCATATTGCATCCATTCAACTACCCACAATATCCATTGCATTCCTCATCTTCTCACCATCATTGAGAAGTAGGTTTAATTCCATTTTTCCACCAAGGAGAACACATACCAAAAAAATAAAAGGGCCAACCAAGCCCATCGATCCAAACAAGGTAAAAAGTTTTAATTTCTTGTGTTTTGTTTGGATTCAACTAGGCCAATCTTGAGGTGATTGTTTTGTGTTTTTCCTTTGTTAAATCAGTTAGTTTTGCATCTTAGGGTAGGAATTTCACATTGAACACACTTTCGGCATGCTTGGTGGGATCCATGTCACAAGTCTACTTTGCTTTTGCTTGTTCTTTGAATTTTTTAGGTTGTAGTTTTATGCACAGGGGTGAATCTGCCCCATGATGGGTGAACTTTCCCAACACAGGGGCAAATCTACACAAATAAAAAGTGGATTCATATTTTCCCTTTGTAGAAAGGGGGGAACTTGCAACCTTTGACCACAATTGTCAAGTTCAGTGGTAGATATGTGGAGAGCTACCAAGGTATGTGCAAGGTATGTGGCTGACGACTTCTTTTTTACCCAAAATTGATGAAAAGAAAAGTATTTTTAAAGGAGTATCTCAACTTTCCACCAATATAAATTATGTTTTACTTTGAAGTTAATAAATAATTATTATTCATTTTCTATTGGAATTATGACTAAAGTCCTGATTGATAGGATGATTGAAAAACATCTATAGCTTTCAAATGGTATCACATTTTTTGAATCCAAAACATGCATCACATTCTATGTTTAGCATACTATAGGATTAAAAAAAGAAAAATTGAATTTTATGAAGTTTTGACTAAGTTAAGGTAGTCAGACATACAAGTTTTTATATTTTTTAAAAGTTTTAATAAAAAAATCATAATTAATTATTTACTTGGAAAAAATTACAAAAACATGCATCACATCGGGGAATGAGTGGTCTACTTATATCTAAAATCTTATAAAAAAATATTATCATTTTATTGTGGTTAGGGTGGTTAGAAAAACACCTACTTATTTTTTCCTTGAAAATTAAGCACTGCTTTGTTGAAATTTCAAATAATCACCAAATACATTTTATTTTTTCTAAAATAAACCTAGTAGTTTAGAAACTACATTCAATTTTCTATAGATTCTATTCTTACATATTTTTGAAATAATATAGATAACTTATTTAAAATTTTATGTCAAGTTACCTAATTCTGTTTTTTCTGATTTTTTTATCACTTAAGGCCTTGGTTTTTCCATGATGATCCTACACATACCCACCAAAAAGAGGCAAAATCAAATATGCCCATCTACTTGAATAGGTGACTGTGATTTTTCCCATCTTCTTGAATAGGTGATCCTAACTCATAGACAAGGGCGAATTCATCTCACACAAAGGCTAATCTGCGGTTATCCCAAACATTAAAATTTGTTATTTTTGATACAATTTGTTTTCGATTTTAGGTACTGACTGACTAACTTTTTTGTTGGTGACTTGTGGTATTTTATGGGTATGTGCAGGATCATGATGGGCCAAAAAGTGGCGTTATGATGGGTATGTGTAGGGTATATGGTTGACGACTTTTTTTAACCCAAAATTGATGAAACAAAAGGGTTTTTAAAGGATATTCTCAGCTTTCCAACAATATAAATTATGCTTTACTTTGAATTTAATAAATAATTATTATTCATTTTCTATTTGAATTATGATTGAATTCCTGATTGACAGGTTGATTGAAAAAATTCTATAGCTTTCAAACGATATCATAATTTTTGAATCTAAAACATGCATCACATTCTATGTTTCACATTCTATAAGATGAAAACCAAAAAAAATGAATTTCATGAAGTTTTGACCAAGTTAAGGTGGTCAGACATACGAATTTTTATATTTTTTAAAATTTGTAATAAAAAAATCATACTTAATTATTTACTTGGAAAAAAATTATAAAATAATATGCATCACATTAGGACATGATTCCTCTACCTATAACTAAAATCTTATAAAAAATATTATCATTTTACTGTGGTTAGGGTGATCAGATAGACACCTACCTTATTTTTTCCCTGAAATTTAAGTACTACTACATTGAAATTTCAAACTTTCACCTAATATATATATATTTTTTAAATAAACCTAGTATTTTAGAAACTACATTCAATTTGCTATAGATTCTATTCTTACATATTTTTGAAATAATATAGATAACCTATTCAAAAAAATTATGTCAAATTGCTTAACTCTAATTTTTCTAAATTTCTTGCCACTTAAGAGCCTATTTTTTCCATGATGATCCTGCACATACCCTTATCTAACCATTTATGTACCTTGTTCACCCTCATTTGTCCAATATAGAAGGTAAAAATTACTAATGTGTGTGCTATAGAATGAGGGGTCCAAGACTTTAGTTAGCTCTGTCTATTGTTTCTCACACTAATCTATGCACATGTAGCTTAATTAAAGGGTCAATAAACCTCTTTTGTTGTGTTTGGGGGAGAATTATTGATGTATCCACTCCCCGTGCACATTTAAGTGATCCCAGCTGATGAGAAATCACAATTTTTTCCAGTCTCGTCTAGTCTACCTAGGAAGTGCTAGTGCATCTAAGCTCTCCCCTTGCATTATGTCCAAGCTTCAGGACTAGCCAAAGCATCTAGTATTTCCTCCCCTTAGTGGGACCTTTTTGAGATTTCATCACCCAGGGGACGATCCCAACCACGTGTTATTGGTGGAGTATATAAAGTGGGGAGAACTAAAGTTGTACCCCAATCTAGTCACATCATGTTTAGTGAAGCATCATAGCTAGGGTGATACCTAGATAAGACGTGTAAGGTTGGTCCTATTTTCTAGTACCTCATTGGGGCTCTTGATTGACACTTGTGATAGGCTAGTGTTGACGGTTGTGCCTCACGTACCTAGTGTATATTGAGGATGCATGAGATAGCTTGTATAGATGCAACTTGGTGTAGTGCAGGGGATGTGCACTGTACCCCAAAGTTATTCACCATGTACTCCCTTGGGTTGAGATAGAAATCCTCATGGTGGACTATGATAGTCTCTATGAGAGAGCGTGAAGGTGAGCCTATGGCATCTATTGATGACCTTGTGCCACTGAATCACTAGCCATTTGTGTTTGTAAGAAAGGGTGATCTAGAGAACTACCTTGGTATCATGAAGTATTAACCTTGGGTTGTCTGCCCAAGGTGTTGGGCCTACATCAAGTTTGTAAACCCTTAATACTAATTCTAGGATTGTGCTACCTGACATTTCTTCTTTGTGTGATACCAGTGCTTGTCATCAGTCTGAGTCAGTCCAACCTTTCTTCCATTATTTCTTGTGTTTTCTATTCTTTTACACAATCTTCCCCTACCCTCAGTGGTTAGTTTGCTTCACACAAAGGAAATTTTTCATTTTGAACAGGCAATCCTGCCTAATAAAGGGGTGATTCTATGTTTGAGTCTAGTCTAGGTCATCCTTTTGGTGTGTTCATCCTTTTTAGGGACAAATTTTCTTGTGGGTCCCTTAGTTAGGTGACTCTGCATCTGCCTATTCCTTGAATAAGCAAGTCTGCCCATCCCATAGGTGAGTTTGCATCTAGTTCGTACCCCCCAATTATGCTTGTTCCCTTAGAGTAAGTGATCCTATCATCTACTTAGGTGAACTTTCTATCTGCATGGGTGATTCCACATCTCTTATCAGTCTCGCCATCCATACACTCCCTAGAATAGGTGAACTTGTTGTCTCAAGGGGTGAAATTTTGTCCAAATGTACCATCCCTATCCATACATTTGAAGACATAGCTAATCCTACTTGTTAAGTAGGAAATCCCATCATAGGCATTTTTGTCCCCCATTTGTATAGTTTAGGAAATAGGTGAGGTTTTCATCCCTTGATAGGTGATTTTTCTCATGTTCGTACATCCCAAGATAGAGGTGATCCTGCTTTTTAGGTAGGAAATTTTTTCCATCATGTTTGCCTATTTCTTTTGAGTTCCTTAAGACTTAAGCGATATTGTGACTTAGAAGGGAAATTCTATCATCTAGATAGGTGAAGTTTCTAAAGATAGAGGTGAATTCGAGGTCCTTTAGATAGGTGAACATGTCACCTAGAGGGGAAAATTTTACAAATACAAAGGTGTATGCACTACACATAAAAAATACTCCCGAGAGTTAATCCTTTGGTGTGTTATTTTTTATGCAAAATATAAAAAACATGTGTTGACAGGACCAAGTGCTTGTATGAGTTTAGTTGAGTTTTTTGTTTTTGAAAACACACCAATGGTGTTAGTCAGAATAGTTTGAAGAGATGTTTGAACAATAATGACTTGTGTCATGCATATGGGGAAGTTGGAGGAGTTTTACCAACATGTGGGAAGTGTGGGTTGTTTTCTGATTGAGTTTTTGGAGAGAATGAGTGCATTTGGAGGTAGCTTTTCATGCTTTTAGTGTGACCTAGGTCATGGCTTGATTTTCTTCATTTTGGTGCTTTTATTTTGGCTTTTTTGTGGCATATGACTAGATACTTCTAAAATGATGTGTTGGGAAATTTTTTCAAAAAAACATAAGTAACATCAAACAAACATTTTGAAGTTAGTTCTTTCTTCTTTTCAACATGTATGGTGGCTTATTTTGGAGCTAGTACAAGAAAAAGAAAGCATTGCAACTCAGTCTCAAGCATGTATAGAATTGGTAACACCCTTACTATCAATGAAGTTCAACATTTTTACCTTCTTTGAAGTTGTTTCATAGTGTTTAGTGTTTGATTGATGAATGTTCTTCTGAATTTTGATAATTCCTTAAATATTTGTCTCTTTTTAGCACCTTTAGGTAGAGGAAAGATATGTTTTGCAGGTTCTAGGTTGTGCACTAGTTCAATAGTTATTTTAGTTGTGGAAACTTTTTCCCTTCAAAGAGACAAGTGAACCAAGCCTCCTTCCAAAAAATTTATGCATTGATATGTTCAAATATCTAGGTTGTGTTAAGCCAAGCTGAGCTATTGAGAACGCTGTGTGTTAAAACAATGGTATAGGTCTGAGAAATCTTGTTTGGTGTATCACCATAAGATTAGTTTCATTTTCATGTTTCCTTCTTACTCTTTCCTCATAAAAACATTAGTTTAGCAATAGTTTAGGTGATACCATTTAGGAGCCAACCTTATCTGGAGGTCCACTCCAAGTTTACGTGATCCAAAACCTAGGAGTGTTCCCGTGTTGCTCCAAATTGCTAAGTTCTACAACTTAGTAGGGGTGAAAATTTGAGAGCTAACAATGACCTAGGTGCAAAAAGTGGAAAAGAAAAGACCCCCCTCCTGGGAGCAGTGATGGGGAAGAACAACCTGGGAAGAGCTAATCTAAAAGGTGGTGCCACCTGGATTGAGCAGATCCCATAGTTCTTGATGGAACTGTATCTTCAACTAGCAGGGGCTAAGGGTCATGTCATCGGTGACAAACAACTAGCAGGTCCAATGGTCAACGAAGTGGCTACTGACGGAAGCCAGGGAGAGAGGTCAAAATGATGAGTGGTGTAACCGGTGGCTAGAACATAAATTTTGATGGATGTGACCAGTGATCAGGGTACAGTGTCCTCTCCTATCGACCAAGAACCTCCTGATAAATATAGCTGACCACACACTTTTTTTGCAGATTATTTAAAAAATGACCCCAATATATATTTTTTGAATATTGCTTAAAAAATCAAGGTTGATGAAAAAATTATGCAGAAAAAGGCCCAATGGAGAAATATATAGACCTGTGATTTTATAAAAAATCAAACCTCAAATATTTTAATGCTAATACCAAAGGATTAAAAAAACAAGCCCAGTGAAAAAATCAAACCCTCATAATATATGCTGAAGGAAAAATATGTATGTCGACAAGATATTAAAATGGAGGTAGATTTTATTTATTATTTTTGCAAATTATTGAAATTGCCCGAATAATTTTTTTGCCAAAATATATGAAATAGAGCCCTAATTTTTCCTGAAATAGAAAATGACCTACAACTAAAAAAAAAATTCCACAAAGGACAACTAATAGGGATGATTTTGTACTACAAATTTTTAGGGATCGTAACAGTTGATTTTGCAAACCCTAAAATACCTCTGATGACTCCTGGGTTGATGAATGAATAGGTGATCCTAGGGTTTCAAGGCCTTCTAAAACCAATGGTGAGCTCATATCCGATTCAATCAACTCTAGAAATCAGCTTGGTCCCAAGGTGGATTCAAGTAGCCTACAATGAAAATCTTCAAGCCTTCAATGAATCTTAGTAGCCCAACTTTCTTAATCCTAGAATGAATCTTCACTAGAATGACTCTGATACCATGTTAAAATAATGGATGGACAATTTCCATGAATATATAGCCTTTAAGAGTACCCTTTCCATGAATAAATTCACCCACACAGAAAGAGTTGCAACTAAGGGAATGCAAATGGAGAGTGCTATTGATCTAGAATATGATTACAAATGTACATATTCCCTGAATATATAGGCATGATTGATATACAAGATAGAATATGATGTTGCCATGTGTCTTGATCTAACAACATGTGACAACATGTAAGCATAAGTACCTATCTAGAGAATGATAAAGTGATTGAGATAAGTTCAAGAAAAGACAACTCATCTTCTAGAAGGAATCTTATCTCCTATAAACATGGAAAGGGTAATGGCCCCATTATTAATGGTTTTCTAATGATGAAACATAGGATTTAATTAATTAAATAAAAGACCTAAATTAAACTTATCCTAGTGTAATTAAATAATTAATTACACCAACACACTCATGGTGATTTTTTGAAGAGGCCTGAAATCTTTCTTTGTAGACATTTGATTTGGTCATTTATATACGTTTTCCTTGACCAGAATAAAATTTTTACTGGTGAATGTTTTGTGTGTATTTCATCTATTGTTGGAGGCAATTTTTTCTAGTGAATGAATATCATTTTTGTGATTTTTCTATGTTGCATCCTCCTTGCCTATGCCAAATTAAAAGGAACTGGTTTCTTGCATTTGAAGGAACTTTAAGTGGTAGAAAGAGGCATCCATTCTTTCTCGATCATCAAGGTAGGTGTGACCTATTTGGAGGTGTGAATATGATCAAGAAACCTCCATACCTATCATGAATCTCCTATGGATACCTAGTCTTTTGTTGAAGGTTGGAGGATATACTTTGAAACTTTATAATTCATAAAGTTTCGCCTAAATATTTATTTAGGGCTTCTATGCAACCAAAGTGGAGGTGGGCCCATTTGGAAGATTAATAAAAGAAATAATCCCACATTGGCAGAGTGGGATATGTTTTTTCTATTTAAATAGAATTTCCTTGTATTTGGTTGGTGTGAGCAAGTCTCATAGGAGGATATCTTTCTTTTGTGATTTGGCTTGGTGATTTGGCACAAGAATCCAGTAAGGTGTTTAATTTTTTGCTCAATTTTTTAGCCCTTTTTTTCATTATTTTTTCCTGAAGTATTTTGGGAAGGCTTCATTTGTAGTATTTGGGAGTTTCTAATTGTTGTTGAAGGTTAATGTCTTTGTATTCTTGAAGATTTTTCATGGTTGATTATGGGGTTTTCATTTCATCTTGTTGTGATTATGTTAAAAAGGGGAAATTATAAACAATGGAGAGATGGTATCATAAAACATCTCAGATGGCTTCATTTGTTTCCACATTTACATAATCTTGTTTCCCTTCTTAGTAATAATAGTAAGAAATTTGCATGGAATTGCAAAAGGGATCATGTCCTCAGAGTTATTGCAATGCATAATGATGATGCCACTTTGAATGCTATTGATCATTTTGATTGTCCTCATAATATTTAGACTAAAATTTGGGAGATACATGGAGATCTTGATACTCCACTATTCCCAAATGACCCTATTTTAGATTGTCTTGTGCCTCTGCATTTTTCAGACATGATACCCTATGATCAATTATCAGGAGTTTGAATTTTTGGAATACTTTGAGTCTTTAGATGAGGATGACGAGGGTTCTTTAGATGCTCCTTCTTCTCCATCAGGGACAGTTGTTGTACATTCACCTTCAATGATTCATTGTGCAGAGTCACTAATTGAGGCTCCTATCATTCATGTTTAGCAAGACCATTCATCTTGAGTTGATGATTCACTGAGCACATCCAGTGATTCATTACAACAAGTATTTCATTGTCTTCTTTATTGGGATTTGTATTTTCCAGATATTGGTTCATTGTTCATGGAATCTCACATTTCTAACTTGAAGGACACATTTGAGGGGTTATCTCTCCTATTTGATGATAGTTATTGCACAACTGTTGTCAAACCATCTCAGTCTCTGGAGAATGTGTAGAATTAATTTCCAATGGTACCTTGTTTGTCACTTTCTATTGTGATTGGGCATGTTCCTAATTGGTTTGTGGCATCATCTTCCAAGGTCTTGGCAACACATGAGTATATTTCAAAGACATCACCATACATTTTCATGCTTCTTTCTTTTAATTCCTATCTAGAGTGGGAAGCATTCCTGCATTTGTACTTTGTTTTGTAACTTCCAAAAGGGAGACAAGTTATTTTTCAACTTTGGATCATGTTTTGTCTTTAGGAACTTACCATTTTTGCAAGTGATTACACATTGTGGGGGGGCTACATAGTCTCTCTCTTTCCCTCTTATGGGGTGCTATTGTTTGTATATACATGATGTATGTAGTCCTTGGGGGGGCATTAGTGTGATTGAGTCCTCCATCCATGCATCATTTTTTTTTTCTTCTCTCTTTTAGAGAGGGGTTTTTTCCCACATGGTTTTTCTCCTTTTCCTCAGTTGTGAGAGATTTCTTTTTTTTACATTGTAAATGGGTACCTCAAATGGTTGTGTAGCCAAGACTCATAGTGCATAGTCATTATTCATAATAATTCTTCCTAAGTTTGCACTTAAGGGGGGGTGTTAGTGTGTTAAGTTTAATTTAAGAATAATTAGTTTTTCCTATAGGGTAGTTTTTCAGGACTTTAAAAGCATGTACCATATGTAATTTATGCATATGATATGTTTCCCTCTTTCTGGTGAAATAGCCTATGCGCTTCTCTCATTTTTCTGTGAATGTTTATCCTAAAAATGGTGACCTTGGGCTCCACTTATAGAGGAAAATCCCTAAATATCCTTAAAAATATTCTCATCTTATTTTTTTGTAGGTTACGTGGAATTTGGAACTCGATTTGTGTATTCCAAGAGATTTTTGTGTGACCAATATAGGATGACAATGCAACATAAGGATGTTTACATGATGCACTATTCTCCAAGGAAAAGACCTTCATATTTAAACCACATGTTCCATATTTTTTGTAATTTCCATTTTTGTAGATATTAAATTTTATTTATCTTTTATTAGTACACATTTTCACTAGCTAGTTAAATTTATCTTACTATAATTAGTGAAATTTACTCTCAAAGGATTCGATCTTTCCTTTTGTTAGAGTCAAATTTCTTACATTACACCTATTCTCTTACAACTAATTTAATGAATGTTTGATTAATTCAAAAAATGTTTCGTACTATGAAATTTTAATTACTCATGAACTCCTTTGTAAATTAAAGCTAAACATCTTATGAAAGTTATAGTATCAACCTCCTCATGATTATGTTGTCTTTTTTATCATTATATTGTAAATGGTCAATCCTTAAGAGATACAACTTCATATATTACTAGTTGTACGATGAATAGTCAAGCAAAGTGGTGGTTGAAGTTAGATTTGTTTGTTCACTAAATCAACTCTTCTGAAAAGATAAAAAAGATCATTCTAAACCTAATTTTCTCACATTTATCTTATATATTCTCACAATACCAATTATATTGGGATTATATTATACTTGATTTAGTAGTTTATTTAAGATTTTGAGATCATGCAATATCGAAAACTGTAGATTTCCTACGTGGCAAGAGATTATTTATGTATCATCTAATTGATACAATTTTAAATTGAGTATATATTTGTTTATTTCATTTTACCTAATAACTAAAAACACTTTTGTTGCATTCCTTTTCATTTTGCTGGAGCCCTTCACTTGGATAGTTATCTATCATCTATGAAGTTAGTCAAGTAGATTCAGTTCAAAATAATTGTAGGTAATAAATCCATTTTCAAGTGGACAATAACCTATTTCACATATTGTTATCTTAAAATGTTCACCATTATTTATAGTAGGACCAAAAATCGAACCTAAAGAAATCATTACATATTCAAAATATGGTGTAAACTAATTTTATTTCCAAGAAATATAATTGACAAAAAATGAAAAGAAATTAAAAACCAGACATTATGCCCTTTACATACTTTATCTTTTACTAGAACAATTCCCTTTTTCATAATAGGATATGTATGAGCTTCCCGAGAATATTTTTAAATGGCTCGCTTCCTTAATTTTTGAGAGTGTGTAAACGCTATTATGATATATAAGGACATTTAAAGATTTTATTGAAGATGTTGTCAATATAATACTTATATATTTTTAATAACCTATTTAAAGAACATCTATACTTAAAATATGCTCGCTTATAGTTTTCAATAATTAAGAAAGAAGCTAATTAATCGATTCCAATCTCCACTCTCACATATTGCTTGAAAGGATTCTTGAAAGAGTACACAGACATTTAGATTCAGTGTTCCCCGGTAAGTCGGTGATATTTTTGGAAAATTTGGAAAGTGGGTGTTAGGGTACCTTGAATATGAATTCTGAATTTCATTAACAGATAACGATGGGATGGCGGATGGCGATCGGAAATGAATTCGGATATTGACTTTCATGTGCTTGAAAGCAACTGAATTTTAAAGCATTTGGTTTCCGTCAGTTTGAACGTTATTGTTGTAGTTGAATCAGTCCATTTAGACTTTAATGGTACAATCTGGATTCTTCAATTGGTAAAGAAAAAAATAGTCTGATGAAAGGTTTTTTAATACAGAAAATAAATCTACTGAAACGACTTGCTTTGCAGATTGTCAAACTGGTGATATAACTACTACCAAATACTTGTGAAAGGTACTGATTCACAAAGATTAGGTGAAACAAGATATGGAGGGAAGAAGAAATTCACACGTAATAGTAATTATGAAGAAGATATTCGGATGTAGAAGTAATTGTAAAAACAGAGGATATTTTCTAAGGGTAAGGTTTTATGGAGGGGGCTTTTTAGAAAATTACAGTGGGTGCTGTTGAGAATTTTTAGAAATATTTGAAAGCTGGGGTTTCATGATTTTAATAGTTCAATTCAGCTTAATCCAAAATTTAAGGAATGAACTGCAGTGCTTTGATTAAAATTAATAAACTCTCATTTTTATTTTCTGATTGGAATTTAAAAGATGATAGACAAGTGGCAGAAAAAATTCCTAAGCCTGTAGGGACAATTTCTAGCCCCACCAAATCTTTAATCCTAAAAGGTAGAGGCTGCTATTTTTCTGGAAAAGATTTCAATTAATCCTTCAGCACAATTTTTTTTCCATGAGACCTCGTGCTCTATAAAATAGAAGCCCAAGCCCCCATGAGACCATATTATTACTTTTGTTAAGAGAAATTACTTTCTCTTGATTATATAACCTTAATCAAAATCTCTTAAGCATGATGTAAGACTATTATTTTTAGTATTTTAAATTAATATTAAAATTCTCATTAGTTGTCTTACTATGTTCTTTCTAACGATCTTATATTATAAATTTTAATTTATCCTTATATTTAGTATATTTCTATATAATATGAAAATGAAATTAAATATATATTTTTAAATATATCATGTTAATAAATTAATATTAAACTCAAATAATTAGTTTTGAATAAGAATCATAAAATATGTAAAATTAACTAAAATAAAATTAATGTATGTTAATTAAAATAATAAACAAAAATGAACTTAAATTGTAAAAGAGAGACTATTTTTTCTACTTTGTGATGTTGATGTGACAATGTAACAAAAAAATTAAGATAAATATTCTGAAAGTAGATTTTAAATCAAAAGATTGATTTGATTAAATCTTGAGTAGTTGAGTATTAGGGATGGAATTATAAAAAATGGTCTTTAGAATGTTTGATCACGTCTAGAATCCCAATCCTATCTAGAATAGAGACACATTTTTAATACCTACAAAAAGCTATCCACTTGGTGATACTTAAAGAAAAAAATTAAAAATGGTGCTAAAGAAGATCATGGAACTTTTTAAGCTAAGGAGTAGTAGCATACTAACTTCCTCTCTTATTTATTGAAAAATCTATAAATGAATGTTAACAATACAAAATAAAAATAACCAAGTTGGTAATTGATGCCTATTGTTGGAAAAATGTGTCTCAACCTTACAATTACAAAAGGTATTATTGATACATAAGCGATGAGGGGTGTGGGGGTCTCTTCCCCCCTTGAGGGGTTTATAGGGTTCATCCCCCAACAAAGGGTTCGAGGGGCATGCGTCCCGATTATTTATATTATATTATTATAAGTTTTGACTATTCATAATTAGGTCTTAGATTTGACGATCGATATTTTGTTGGACTGACTTACCCAAGAAGGAAATCTTATTTTATGAGGGAATTGCATTACAGTTGTGCATTGTGATGTATTTTGAGAGTTTGATAATAGTCATGTAGCCTGCAAATCTCTGGTTGGTGATAGTCATATGAGAAGTTTGCTTTACAAGTATATTGTAATTTTTTTGATTTTTGAATAATATATTGGGCAGCTTTTGGAGTGTTAGGCTTTTCTCCTGAAAGGGTTTTCCCCATGTAAATCACTATGTTATGGTATGCATGATATTTATGTTTGTTTTTGTTTAATTTTTGTAACTACTAAAAAGATCTATAAAGTTTTGCATTATCCTCCTCTCAAGATTAGTATAGGAAGTTGTTCTTCTACTTTAGCTTCCTTACAAGTGGTATTAGAGCCTGATCACCTTTAGTTTCAATTGTGGGTTGTTGGTTTTTTATTAAATAATCCAGATTTTAGTGTGAGCTTATGTTGATGATACTTTGAAATCTTGTAGCAGAAATTTTTAGATGGCAAGTTCATTAAGGAGAATAGAGGTGGATAAAAATTTTAGAAATAATTTTGAAATGTGGAAGCTAAATATGGAGGATTTGTTGATGATCATGTTCTATGGGATGTCATTCATGAGAATGTTTCAAGGCCTACAAATGCTACTTTGGCTACTCAATATGATGTTATGGATCATAAAGCCAAGGGTCTAATCGAATTGTGCATGGAAGACTATTTTTTAATCAATGTTCATAAAGAGAACTCTACAAAGAAACTATGGAAGAAACTTGGTGAGATGTATCAATCCAAATCTTTAGTGAATAAGATTTTCTTAAGGAAGAAATTGTATGCCTTGAGAATAGAAGAGGGTGGACGAATTATATACCACCTAGAAACATTCAATATTTTGGTGGCTCAATTGGCATCACTTGGTGTCAAAATGGATAAGGAGGAGAAATGTCAAATCTTGCTTTGTTCATTGCCTGATTTGTTGGATTCTCTTGTTATGGAAATTGGGAGTACTTTTGTTATATTGAAGACTGAAGATGTGGTGAGTTCTCTACTTTCTAAAGAGGTGAGGAGGAAACTATCCATTAATTCCAAGGAGGCCCTAAATGTTCATGGATGGCCTTAGGAAAAAGGAAAGAAGAATGAGAAGTGTGATAAATCCAAATCGAAGTGGAGGTCCAAATCTCTTGGAAAGTGTAAAGTCTTTTTTTGGAACTATGATACACCTAGACATATTTGTAAGGACTACAACGAAGAAAAGAAGAAGAAAAATAAGAAATTTGATTCTAATTCTGAGTCTGAGAGGGAAGATGGTGATACATTCATTACAACTTTGGAAACTCATGTTGGTAATGATGCATGGTTAATTTAATCAGGTACACCTTTCCATATGACCTTTAATAGAGATTGGTGTTTTGAATATGAATAATTTTATGGAGGTAAGGTCTACTTGCGTGATGATTCTTATTTATATATTTTTGATCATGGTAAAGTTAGAATCAATTTTCCTTATAGTGGAATAAAAAGGATTAATGGTGTGTTGCATATCCTTGGATTACTGTGAATTTTTTTTATCTATGAGCAAACTAATAGATGTAGGTGTGCATGTATTATTTTATGATGCAGGATGCAAGATGGTTGGAGGTGCTATGGTGATATCTATGTTGGAATTCTATGTAGTTTGTGTTATTAATGTTGAAATAGATCTATCTTGTTGCATTGATGACAACCTTTGATATGCTTTGATTTGTTGCATTATGTTTTCATTAGTAGTCTCACTAGTGTCAACTTCTAATGTTTCCTTGATAAACATGTGTGCAATTGAATTTTGTAGTACAGTTGGTTTGGTGGTGATGAGAAAGTGTTGCAGATGATGAAATGATGTTTGTGGTGCTTGGTTTCCAAGTTGTTTTGAGAAAATTTGAATAGAAGTTGAAATAATATGGTAAAGAGTGTTTAGTGTAGTAGAGTAGTGTTCTAGTTTTTGCTCAGGATTTCTTCATGGTTAAAGATCTTCTTATGTAGTTGGGAATGTTAATTAGAGGTGTTCAAAGGTGTTATACGTAATATTTCTTATCTTGGATCATTGTACAAAAAAAGTTGTGTTCACGAGTGTGTGAACTATCAAAGAAGTGTTTCAATTTGAGTTGCTCAAAGTTTGGTGCTTGCAAGGTTGGATTCATGTGTTACAATATATGTATATGTGTGTGTGTGTACAAGTGTATGTATATTCATGTATATATTTGTATATGTATATATGTATATATATATGTACATATATACACATATACACACCAAAACATACACAAACACAAAAACATACATACACACATAGACATATAATGTAAAGAATAAAATTAAAATTATTTGTGTACAAAAAAATAGCTATAATAAGGTACAAAATATTAGATTTCTATGATCTAAGATCTAATGCAACACTAGATGCACATGGCTATGTTTAGAGATATATTGATGGTTATAATATTAAGGAATGTGGAGGTGTTTACCATTGAGGGTTACATCATTTGGACAATCTATGGTGTTCTTCAATGAAGTAATATACCTACACATAGGGATGGATCTACTCATTATTTGATATAATATTTCTATCTTATGATAAGAGTGAAGGTATGTCTAAGATGAAGCCCAATATCAAAACAACTTTCTAGGATCAAAATTAAAATCTAATGTAGAATTTTAAGCTAAAAAAAAATTAAAGGCTCATTGGTAGTTTGAAGGACCTATGTAAATGAAAATAGAGTGCCCAAAAATAAATATTGGTATAAATATAACCATGTCAAAATTTAGTGTGAAATACTAAAAATCTCTCTAAGCACATTTAAAATCCCTTGAATAAAAAAATGATGGTAGTGTATATAATGTGGAGCTACCACTTAATCATTGCATCTAACAATTTCTAAGGGTTTACAAGGAAAAAGTATGGGATGTCAAACCTAAAACAATTTGATTGGTTATTTGAATGTGATTTGGTTAGTTTGAATGCTACCTAGGCCCAAGGTATATAGGAACAATATATGTTCATTAACTTTCAATAACCCATTTCAAATCCCATACTCAAACTACTTTGTAAAGGAATTTAGTTGGCAAGAAAAGAAAGATATTATGCATTAATTATATATTATATTTTGATATTTATTCCAAGAAAAAAGAAACATAACAAATTCCAAAAGGCTATATGATGTAAATCTTTGGATTCAATTTAATTAAAATGAATTGTATACATAATTATTTAAACTTAATGGACTTTGTTTAATAATTCCATGGATATTTTTAATTTATATATACCAAATATTAAATTATGGTGTCCCTACAAACACAAAATTGTAAGAAAACATAGTCAAATCTTGGTTTCCACTCCCCAAGTCAAGGAAAATAAGCAAAAATTAGAGAATAAAGTGGGAAATATTACATATTTTTAACCTAAAGTGAATATTTAATATGGTAGAGAAAATGTAAAATTGGAAATTTAATTATATCATGGTTGCACAAAAAAGAGAAAAGATATATTGAGTTCAATGTAGAGATACTCACATTACAACCAATTGATTTATAGATATTTATTATTTTTTGCAAATAACCACCAAGAAAATAACAATTATTTATTTACTTACTAACATTTATTAATTTACTAAACTATAAAATAACATATATACTAGATAAAATATAATATGTACTACAAAATATATACTAAATAAAATATGTAATAATCCAACATTCACACCCCTATTAAATAAATTTTTAAAAAGGGTGGAATAGAATAAGAGTTCATCACAACAACCCTTTTGGAGACTTTGGTGAAGTACCCTAGCCAATCACCCTCCCTCATCGAAGAAACACCAAACTGACTCAATAAATGGATCTCCTAATTATAACAACTGGAAAACATTCTTACAAAATGAGAGAAAATAAAATATCCCCATACTCCTTACATAACGAGAGAAAAAAAATCATTAGTACGTCCACATCTCCTTTGAGTGTGTCAAAATCCCTCCTCTAGTGTTGTAAATTAGAGAATAGATCTCCTCTAAGAGTTTGCATCACTCTCTAGTGTGTCAATATCCCTCCTTCAATGTTATGAGAATTATTTCCTTCTCTATTGTACAAAAAAACCTCAACCAAAACTGAATACACCAAATATAACTGCAATAAATTTCAAACAAAACCAAGCCCCCCCTCATTCCATGAAGGGATCTATTGATATAAAGTGGTCCTTCTCATGTAATGAATCATCTATGAGTGAAAAGCTAGCTCAAGATGATAAAATACCTCCATTATTCATTGACTCCAACATCCAATTGTATAGTTTAAATTCTCAAAATATATGTCTCTTCTCATTATCATTGTGGGGAGAGTCTTCCTTATGCATTGAAAAACCATAGCCTTCTATCTCACTTTTAGTTGCAATGATAAAAATGTTATTTTTCGTCAACTTCCCATCAATGACATCATTGGCTCATTGAATGAAGTTTATTTTGTATATGTCCAATTTTTTAACAATGGTATAATTGAAATTATTTCCCTATTCTTTGCAAGAAAATTAGTTTCCTCAATAATTTAATTACTTTTACTAATTCTACTTTCTTCATCTATCAAAGAAAAAAACATAGTTTTTAAACTAAGATTGATTTTATTTAATGTAAAAATATATTATCAAAACTCTAAGGAATACTACTTAGTAATATTGTTTTAGCATCATCATCATTAGATATAGAGTTTGTGCCTACAAGTTGATTTATAAGGGGAAAAAGTGTACTAATATGTTGAGCACTTTCTTTAATGGATATTTGAGAATTTGAAGCATGCGAACCAAATAAAGAATTAATCCCATTCCATATTTTATTTGATATTTTTGTTAGATCAATAATCCAATTATACATTCAACATAATCTGATTCCAATCAATGATGTATCTTGCAATATATTTTTATCCATTTTATTGTTTGTGGACACCAAAAATGGATGCTTCACTTCCTTGTCCACAAGATGGATAGGAGAGAGATCAACTTTCACAATGTTCACATTCAAGAATACCTTAGAGATCTCAACCCAATGAAGGATGTGAGAGATCTGACTATAAGACATCCTTGGAGATTATTGGGATGAGAGAGGGGTTCACCACCAAGTGTAAACTTGCAAAATGCAAGATGTTTGAAAAAATAGTGTGATATGCAAAAGGACCTAAAAAGATGAATAAAAATGCAAGTAAAATAGAACATGAAAGAAAAAAATAAAGTGTGCACCTATAAATGTGTGGAGGTTGGAATGAAGACTAGAAATGCTATTAATCCTAAAATTTTGACCTAGTGGGATTCATTAGCCATTCTTGGCGAATCAATCCCAAATCTAGAAAACTATACCAAAGCCTGTTTTAGCCAAATGGGTATCCAAATCCATAAAAAAATATCTAAAAGTAAGTACAGTGGGACTCATTCACCACTAATCATGAATAAGTTCACTTTGACTTTTCTGAAAACTCAAAAGTGGAATTTGTAGCTCTCGGTCTACTCTTTCTATTCCTCCAAGTGTCTAGATCTAAAACCCTAATTTTTGGGACTAAGTGACTTTTTGTGTAGATTTTGATCTTTCCAATAGGGAAAATGGCTCCAACAACTTTGTATCCTAATTTTCAATTATTTCCAAGCCTTCAGAGCATCTAGATCTACAATCACACAAAGAAAGATAGAGAAAATGTTTATTGTTAGGGAATGGGGGTTTTCCTTGGTCAAACCTTGTTTAGGAAATTAAACCAAAATGATGAAACAAGATAATGAAGCATCAATATGAATTGATGCAATTATGAACTTTCCATGATGATGTATCTTGAATTTTTGCAACAATGGATGAAGAATCTTCCCTTGAATGCCTTAGAAATGAGCTTGAATGATATCTTGATGACTTTGTGTAGACTTGAAATGCTTATCTCTTTCTTGCATGACCTAATAACTTGAATACCCTATGAAAAAATGATTTTACATCTTTTTTATATAGGTAAGGCACTCGAATGGCCATTAATTTGATCCCTAAGGCTGACATTGAAGAAAAATAAACTTAAAACCCAGGTTTTCCTGCTCAAATGGGACTTAGGTTTTTTATCAAACTATGCCTTGGTATGCACTATATGGGGCCATAGGGGCTTATTAATGATTATATAAAGGGTGACTAGGGATATGGACACAAAGTTGAATATGAAAGTATGGTTAAATACACTCTGCAACATTAAAATGAGGTCCACATAACCTGGAAAGGCATAAGATCCAATGTGAATGTGTAAAACACATTACAACACTAGATTAAGATTAGGTTTAATTTACAAGCCTTCTAGATTAATGTGAAAATGCAATTAAAAACATTTTATAACATTGAATTAAGGGAAAGATAGGTTCATGAGACTTAAATGTTTAATAAATCTAGAAAAGTGTGAAAGTGGTTTACAACACTTTACAACATCTTTACAAGACATGTATTTGTACCATAGAAAAATGGATCATTGACATTTTCATAGTTATTTAGATCTTTTTCCTCTAATTTTTTGGCATATCTTGCTTTGATTTAATGTTGCAATGTAACTTAAACATTCACATTTAGTCCTAAATATTCAAATTATGACGTCTTGTGAAGGTGTTGTGAAGTGTTGTAGCACATTTCTACACTTTTCTAGACTCTTCTTAGTAATTCATTGAAATATTCCATTTTAATCCCTTTTCAAGTCCTATTTTAAAGTGTCGTAAAGTCTTGTAACAAGATTTGACACTTTTCTAGGCTTTTTATCACTATTTACACCTTTCTTATGCATTATATGACCCCTTTATGCACTCATAAGACTTAATTAAGTGTATTTTTTAATATAAACTTGAAAAAAAACATTAAATGCAGGTTAATTACTGATACCCACTAATTACAAGCCTAGAGTGGGACCCATTTGCCATGGGTGGTGAATGAGTCCCTCTTGGCTCCAAATTCAAAATAATTCAAAATTCCTTTCAATTTTTTATTCAAAAAGACCTTATGTTGGCCTATGATGAGGTATTATTGGCTAATTAGGGCATAACTATGTATAAATAAGGTTTTTTATTGTCAATTAAACCCCCCATTCATTAAAGCATTAATCAAGTTCACTCATTCACTAATTCATTCAAGCATTCAATTACATTCAAGCATCATTAAATCAAGCAAACATCAAACATCTTGGAGCAGCCATTGACATATCTTCAAACTTATTCAACAAGGTTTTTGGTGAGTTGGGAAATTTGCATGTTGTTTATTCATCATTCATTTCTCATTTCATTTCATTTCTTTATTAAGGGTTTGATTACAAAAGTGGGATTTAACCAAGGCAAATCCCTATACTCTAACCTTTAACCATTTTTCTCCTTTTGCATGTGTGTTATAGAATTTTGTATGTAGATTTTTCAAGTAATTAGGTGTTGAAAAGTGGAAAAAAAATCAACAAAGTGTCTCAAGTCAAATAAACCCTATTTCAAGCTTTGAGATAACCTACAGTTAGTTTTCTTCATATTTGACTCTGTCAACCCAACAAGAAGACAAGTGTGGATCTAGAACTACATAATTGACCTTTTATTTTACAAAATTTTGGACAACTGATTTGCCATCAGTGGCGAATGAGTCCCACCTAAGAGCTAAAAAAGTTGATTTTGTCAAAATCCAGTTCCTGACTGTTGGAAAGTAGTTTCAGGTGTTTTTGCCAGTAGCAGGACTGATTCACCATTAGTGGTCAATGAGTCCCATTGGTGATTTATAGTGTTTTCTACAAGTTTTTAGATTCTTCTAGATTCAACATCCAATTCCCAGTGCACTATATTCAACCTCTTTCATTTTTGTTCGTGTTTGTTCATGTTTTAGTTCATTCTTGCATACCTCACCGTATTTTCAAAAATTACATATTTCATTAGTTTTGCATTCATAATCAGTCAAATTCATCACTTAGCTGCATTTAGATCATTTTATTTAGTCTAAATTCCATCTTACATTCCTTAGTTTGAGTGAACCACCTCAATTTTAGGGTTTTATCTCTCCTTTTAGGTGAAAGATCATAAGAGTGCAAGAGAAAATAGAACCTTCAAAATTGATGGTTCATTTTGGTGAACTTGCATATTGAACACATTAGCTTTCTAATTTTAAGTGCATCTTGCATCCTATGTTTCTTTTGCATCAACAGTCAATTAGGTTTTGCTTTATTTTTTCATCCTAGGGTTTCTAAAACTGCATTAGTGAAAGACTTATATAAACTTCATTTTTGCATATCAAATCATTTAAAAACTAAAAATTTGCATTTGCATCTAAAAATAATTGAAATAATTTTAGTTTTTTTGAAAAAAAATAAAAATATCCATACCTAAACTCATTCACTAGCCTAGGTGAATCAGTGCAGTTGCATTTTCTACATTGAAATTTTTGGCATTTTCATAGTTTTCCTACATTTTTGTTTCCTATTACTTCCTTCTTGTTTTAGTTTACAATATTTATTTCATTACCATTTTTTTATTCCTAGATTTCATTTTCATTCATCCCATATTTTGTGGTACTTGTATGAGTGTTTGGTGCCCTATTGATAATATTTTACTGAGACGAAGTTCTAGACTCATGGCTTCCCACAATAGCACTTTCATTGTGGACCTTGGGATCTCAAGAGCTCCTACTCCTGCTATGGACAATGGTGCATTAGGAATGGATACTACAACTAATAAACCTTTACCTTCATATCCAATGCATGTTGACACACAAAAGAATTACATTCTGCAAGAAAAAGTCATTAGTATAATTCATGTGGATTTTGCACATTTAAAACAATATTTAAGTCTTTAAAACATTTCCCACCATTATTATACCTGCCATAGAAAACCTTCATTGCTTGATTGAAAGTGATGATGGCTTACAAGTTATGAAAAGAATAGCTAGGATATACAACCTACATGTTCCTTCCACATTTGAATCAACAAACATTGTTGTGAGCCAAGGATGGTCTCACATTCCTCCACCTTCAACCATAGCATCCATACCAACCTATACCACTCCTCATGTTACAAAAACTATGCAATAGGTTAGTCATGTGACTCCTTTCACTATTCCAAGTAGCATTCCTAGTTCTTTTGTGGCATCGAATGTTCCATCTTCTACATTCACCCCTCTTAGTGTCCCCTTCACTTATCCTAACATTACATACACTCCATCACCATTCTCTCTTCCACATCATACCAATTATACCAAAACCATCATTACACAACTCTTTAAAATAGTTTCATCCATGCAACAACAAATATCCACCATTAGCCAAATTGAAAATGATCCACCCACATATCATTTTTGTAGTAGCCCATTATCTCTAGAGATCTTAAGAACACATATGCCATAGGGAATTGAGATGCCTAGGTTTGAGAATTATTGAGGTAAAGGAGACCCTACTAATCATGTTAATGCCTATACAACATTGTGTAGTGATTTTTTCCTTGATGATAAACTAGTAGCCAAACTTTTTCCTAGGACCTTAAAGGACACCGCATTGGAGTGGTTCTCAAACTTACCTAATCATTCAATCCAATCATTTAATGAACTTTTGGATGCCTTTATAATTAATTTTAAAGTCCATATGACTCCCAAAAAGATAATGTTTTATTTAATGAGATGAAAAAAAATGCGCAAGAAAAATTAATTGATTTCATTTAATGTTATCAGTCATTGTATGCTCAAATTGATGTCAATATTCTTGATTCACATCTTCAAAAGTTGTTTATTGAAAAATTGCACACTCACCTTCAAGATAAGTTGAATATGATGAAATTTCCTTCATTCATGCATTTATGTACAACCCTTTGTGACTATCACAACTCAGTTACTAGTCATGATTCAAAGTCTACTTCCAATCGAGTTGAGAAGTCTCAACAAAGCAGTCAAAAAAATGTGCAAAAATTTAGAAAACCAAATAGAGGATTCTTACAATTCAATCTGCCTCCTACACAACCAACCCAATCTATTCAGAGTCAAGTGGAAGCTATTAAAGCAATAGTTCCCTTTACCTATGGGGACCTGAAGAGACAATTTACCCCCATACCTGATACTCTCCATAACACAATGAATCAACTGATCTAGCAATAGATGATCACTTTTCCTACCATTAAACCACTAGATAGCACCAAGCCTTTACCACCCACCTTTAAACCAAATACTTATTGTCATTTTCATCGCTAAAATGAACATGACACTGAACAATGTAAGCATCTCAAACACTTAGTTCAATAGGTCATTTATTCTGGTCATTTGTCCATTGCATGTGTCAATGATTAAGGAAATAAGTTTGTTGCACCCCCTAATCAAAATTTATAAATCTTTACCAACCCTATGCCTAAACACAATGTTTCATTTGTCAAGGCTAGTGAATCTTCAAACACTCATGTGATGAACATTGATACATATAAAGAGCAACATGATATTATTCCAAATGTTACCCAAGTTAATCCTATGGATGAACTTGTGGGTACAATAGATGTTATCAATTGTAAGGGCCCAACCAACAAATCTCTTGATATTACTTTTCATTCTCATGATATACTTAAAAAGCTTCTTGATGGTCCTCTTTACATAGTTGGCTACATCTATGAGAAGTGATGAGCCTGAAATATGCTCATAATTTAAATATTATGATGTATTTTAAAAACCCTTACTCTTATTTCTAAATGGTTGTTTAACTATTTGGTTAAAGACTTTTTATATGAAATTGGGTAGTGCCCTATAGCTACGCATTCCTATATTCCTGCAACTTAATATCTCTGTGTGTCTCATTAATTACCCTGTTTGGCTTCCCAAATGACTGATATTATGCATATGGTTTTTGAATGATGAAATAGATTTAATGTGTGATTAATGAATGTATATCATGTGTTTTCCATGCATGCTTTCTTTCACTTATGTTTCCTTGTGCATCACAGGTTGTTGAAGGGAGCATGATCGAGTCAAGCGCAACAAACTTCAGCCTTGTAGTAAAGTCCATTTGCAGCACAGTGTCGAGGAAGTTGTTCTAGTGAAGACTCTCTGTCCGGGTTGTTGGGAAGAAATCTAAATGTTCATTAATCTGAGAAGAGTGGAATGTTGAATTCTCTCTAAATCGTGTTGAATGGATATGCTTTCATTTATGAAGTTTGTTCCTCTGTTTTAGGATACATTGATGTCCACATCTTTCTCTATTAGATAGTTAGTTAGTTGCTTTTTTGATATAAATAAGTGTTCCTCCTATGCGAGTGAGCAAGCATAGTATGTAAGAGTTAGTATTATAAGGATAATCAGATTTTTGTGTTAGTTTTCCATATAAGTAGAACAATGTATATCATTCTAAGTTTTATGAATAAAAGTTAATGAAGTTCTGTGTTCAATTCTTGCATAAGATAGTTGATGCTTGCTAAGGGGGCCCACTTAGTGAGTATTTGTAGTTGGTTAGTTGTTTATTTCCTGTTGATTATAAGTTATATTTCATTCTTGAAAGTTTCTATGCAAACTTAGTCTTATATTATTCTTGTAGCATCGGGAATCCATCCCTATGTTTGTTCCTACAGCATAAGGCCAGTTCATAATTTGTACCTTAGTAATAGTTTTAATGATTTCTGCTTTGATTAAGTTATGCTTGAGTTAAGAAGGCTTTGCATTACATTCCTATAGCTTAAGTAGAACTCCTTTCACGTATTTATTTCTAGTAGATCGTGACTGAAACTTGTACTTAGTGGACATACAGTGCCACTCCATTTCAAGTATACATTCCTTGGTTTGACAAGTAAATGAATGACCATAAGAAGATATTAGTCGCTTGCTGGAATGTCCAATTCCTAGGTTAGGATTAGCCGTGATTTTTATATCCTTTTGTGGGCGCGACCATTTTTGGTGCCATTGTCGGGGATGGTGTCAAGCTAAGAACATGTCATAGTCATTGGTAGCAGTAGTTTAGTCTGTTATTCAAGAATTTTCAAAATTCCTTCAATTCACCATTCATTCTATTGCATGCATAGAAAAAAGACACTCTGGGAAGATTCCTCCCTAACCTTCCATTCATTGATAACAATCCTGAACCAGCTTATAATCTATTTGAGGAAGGATGAGATCAAGATATCAATCCATTTGTTGAAAACCTATTTGTTGAATTGCCATTTGACCTAGCTTCTAGAAACCAAGATCTGATTGCAAACTAGAAAAACTTTCCACAAAAGAGAAAATTAGAAAAGGTAGAGAGGTTGCAAAAGAATTTGCAAATAATATTATTTGAGAATTCAATAAATTATAAGATATGATTTTCTTTATAAAAGCAAAGATGCATAACGCTAATCTTATCTTGAGCAATAAGATAGCTCTATTAGATAAGGATAAAACCTATAACTTAGGAATTAAATAAAGCCTAAGTAAACTTATGCAAATGTGTAATTAAATATTAATTACACCAACACCCCCCATAAGTACAAATGTGTAATTAAATATTAATTAAACCAACACCAGTTGACAAAGAACCTAAAGAAAATCCATTTGCTTTGATACTCCATGAAGCAAATATGGCATGAAACCCACCTAATCGACCTCCTGCTTTTGAATTTCCCATAGTTGCTCAGCAAGATAATGATAACCTTAAAAAATTTCCTTCTTCATTGCTTCCCAAGTTCTATGGACTAGTTACAGAGGACCTAGACACTTTCTTGTTTGAGTTTGACATCCTCTATCATAGCTATGATTACACTTCAGATGCTCACAGGATGAAGTTTTTCTTGCTACTTTGAAAGGAGCTCTTAGATGGTTCATGAGTTTGGGAAGGGGTGTTGTTGATAGTTGGGAAGCCATGTAGATAAAATTTCTTGAGAAATACAAGGAGTATTGTAAGAGTAGTAGTAAGGGGGATGATATATTCAAAATTCAGCAAAAGGAGGATGAAAGGCTAGAAGACTATATCTCAAGATTCTTGTTTTCCCTGAAAAAGTAATTCAAACTATACTCTGAATGAAGAATCTCAGAAACTACTTTTCCTAAGGGGAATCAGTGACACCTGTATAGATGCCCTGGACCTGATGGGAGGAGGAGATATAACCCAACTGCCTTGGGATGATATCAATAAAATATGTCTCAACTACTCTCGAGCAAATACTAAGAAGGGTAGAGGTCATCAAGCCACAGTGGGAAAGTCTTCTACTAATGGAGTTTCATAGATGGAGATCACAAACGTGCTGTTTGATTTCAAGTAGGATATCATAAACAATATGGGTACATAATTTGATACTATTCAAGCTCAGAAGAAACATGAGGAAGCTAAAGTAATCTTGGCTAAGTTCTATCCACATTGTAGATAGAAGAAACATGACTGCAAATGTAAGATGGTGGCTAACCTGGATGCGAAGCAATTACCTACTGATTTTAAGATGGTAGAGAGTGATGATGACCAAGTATTCTTTGTCACAAAAAGACAACCATGGGCTCAAAAACAAGGTATGCCTCAAGACCCTTTGACTTTTGGTAATCCTTATTCTAATTACAATAACCAATGGCAACCTACATATGGCCCATCACCACCTTGGAATACTTCTCAACCACACTGGCCTAACTATCAGAGTCCTCAATGGAAATCTCCTCAAGGAGATTGGCAGTAGCCACAAGGATAATGGACTCCACCCCCAAGTAACTGGCAGCACAATCCTCAATGGAGAAGTCTACAGCAATGTCCAAACCAATCCTCTGGATCCCTGTAGCCTCAGCAGCCACAACCTCTTGCAGCACCTATAGCAAATACTAACCCTCCAAAACAAACCCTTATGCCTACTCAACCATTTCCAAATCCGACTAATAACAAGCAGCAACAACAATAGCCTATGTATTTTGCAAAAGTCAATCAGTATCCAGCTTATGCCCTAAATATTCATGATATCCATCTCAGGTCTGGAACCACTATCCCTACTCCACAGCCACCTATAATTACAGAGATTCTAGATTCTGCCTCTAAACAACCTACTGATACTACAAAATATATACCTATATCAGATACTGTCTCTAAGGAACCTATCTTGCAACATCAGGCCAAACCACTTTTTCTTCAGTGGTTGCAAATTACTACATCCAAGTCTGTGGAAGAACCTACCTTTGATATTTTGGATCAGCTGAAGAATGTATACATTCAAATTTCTCTTTTTCAAGCCATTAAAGATGTCCTAATTTATGGAAAAGCCATTAAGGAGGCCTATTTAAAGAAACCAGGAAGAAAGAAAAAGGATTCCCAAACTATCCATGTTCTAGGATAGTTGGTAGATATTATGTTAGGGAAGGTAGTCATTCCAAAATATACTGACCTTGGGAGTCCTGTGGTACAAATAAATATTAATGGCTAGATAGTAAAGGATATTTTGATTGACCTTGGTGCAGCCATCAATGTAATGACCAAGCATATTATGGAGTATTTGAATATCCTAACCATTCGGTCTACACCTATAGTCCTGCAGCTTGCTAATAGTTCCACAGTAAAACCTTATGGAGTGGTAGAAGATATTATTGTCATTCTGGAGTCTTGGGAATACCCAACAGATTTCACCATATTGTCCACTAAGGCGACTTTGAGAGGATATCCTATCATCCTAGGTAGACCATGGTTAGCCATAGCTGATGCCTTTATAAGATGTCATTCAAGAGATTTGACAATTTTTATGGTCAATCAAGAAAGAAATTGGCTTTATATCCATTTGCCTAGCCTTAGCCAGACTTGTCTCAACCAATTTGGCCAGATTTAGGAGAAGAAACTGAAGAAGTCAATTCATTGGCTCAACTAATGATGCTACAAACTAATCCATTTTAATAGCTTCAGAGTGAGGATGACCTGCTTTTACACATCTTGCAGTCCAACTTTGATTTAAGTAGCTCATCTATTCCAGATAGCTGTCCTTAGTAGTGTTTCCTACAGCAACTGAATTCTGAGAGCCCGCCACCTGAATCTCTTGTAGTTTATCACAATTTGTTTCCATATGAAATACAGACACCACCTTTATCAACAACCTCCATGAATGATCTTATCAAGCAAGTAGAAGTGTCTCTAGGCCATTTTCTGAAAATCAATAATAAGCTGCCTCAATCTCAACAAGTTGCCCTAGTCACAATGTTGCAAAAACAACACAAAGCTTTTGCATGGGACTATGGGGATATGAAGGGAATAGATCCTCAGCTCTGTACTCATAGGATCTACATTAAGGAAGACTGTTCACCTATTAGGTAGCCTCAAAAAAGGATAAATCCAACACTTAGGGAAATAATTAAAACAGAGCTCCAGAAATTGCTTAATGCTGGTTTCCTACAGCAACTGAATTCTGAGACTACGGGGATATGAAGGGAATAGATCCTCAGCTCTGTACTCATAGGATCTACATTAAGGAAGACTGTTCACCTATTAGGTAGCCTCAAAAAAGGATAAATCCAACACTTAGGGAAATAATTAAAACAGAGCTCCAGAAATTGCTCAGAGTGAGGATGACTTGCTTTTACACATCTTGCAGTCCAACTTTGATTTAAGTAGCTCATCTATTCCAGATAGCTGTCCTTAGTAGTGTTTCCTACAGCAACTGAATTCTGAGAGCCCGCCACCTGAATCTCTTGTAGTTTATCACAATTTGTTTCCATATGAAATACAGACACCACCTTTATCAACAACCTCCATGAATGATCTTATCAAGCAAGTAGAAGTGTCTCTAGGCCATTTTCTGAAAATCAATAATAAGCTGCCTCAATCTCAACAAGTTGCCCTAGTCACAATGTTGCAAAAACAACACAAAGCTTTTGCATGGGACTATGGGGATATGAAGGGAATAGATCCTCAGCTCTGTACTCATAGGATCTACATTAAGGAAGACTGTTCACCTATTAGGTAGCCTCAAAAAAGGATAAATCCAACACTTAGGGAAATAATTAAAACAGAGCTCCAGAAATTGCTTAATGCTGGTTTCGTCTACCCCATTTCAGACAGTCTATGGGTATCTCCATTGGTGATTGTTTCTAAAAAAGGTGGAAAATGGAGAGGTTGTATATACTATAGGGAGCTGAACACAGCAACTAAAAAGGATCACTTTCCACTGCCATTTGTTGACCAAGTGCTAGACTCATTGTCTGGTAAAAAGTATTTCTTCTTTTTGGATGGATACAGTGGGTATAATCAAATTAGAATTGCACTTGAGGATCAATACAAAACAACTTTTACCAATCCTTGGGGAAATTTTGCCTACTTTGTCTTACCTTTTGGATTTTGTAATGCACCTGCAACATTTTGAAGGGTAGTAATCAGTATTTTTGCTGATATTTCTCATAATTCTATGGAAATCTACATAGATGACTTCACCACTTATGGAGTTACTTATGAAGAAGCATTAGAAAACTTGGAAAAGGTGTTGAAAAGATGTCAGGAGAAAAATTTGTATTTGAATAGTGAGAAATGCTTTATGATTATGTAAGAAGGAATTGTTTTAGGCCATCATATCTCTCAAGCAAGAATTAAAGTTGATCGTAGAAAAATAGAAGTTATTCTAACTTTGCAAACACTTATGAAACAAAAGGATGTTAGAAGTTTTCTAGGACATGTTGGATATTATAGAAGATTTGTCAAAGATTTCATCAAAATAGCTAGTCCATTATATGCCTTATTGACTAAGAATTTTGAATTTAATTGGACTGAGGCCTGTGACAAATCTTTCTTGCAACTTAAAAACTTACTTACTCAGGAACCTGTTCTTCAAGGACCAAAGTGGAGTTTGTTTTTTTATATACACACATATGCTTCTGATCATGCCATAGGGGAAGTCTTAGGACAAAAATAGAATTCTATTGAGTATGCCATATATTTCATTAGCAAAAACCTTTAAGGCCCTAAATTAAACTATATTGTCATAGAGAAAGAATTGCTAGCAGTTGTGTATGTCCTGAATTTTTTTTGATATTATGTCACTGGTTACCAAATATTTGTCCATACAGATCATGCAACAATAAGATACCTCATGAATAAACCTGCCATATTTGGAAAATTGGCAAGATGGATCCTATTGTTGTAGGAATTTGATATCACAATTATTGATAAGCCAGGTCGAGCTAATGCGGTGGTTGATTTCTTGTCAAGACTTCAAATAACTACACCTACCACCCCTAAGGTAATTGATGATAGCTTTCCTGATGAACATCTGTTGTCTATTGCTACTCACACACCATGGTATGTAGATATTGCAAATTATTTAGCAGCTAACAGGATCCCAACCCACTTCTCACCAAAGGAAAGGCAATTGTTAGTAGAGAAAAGTTTTAACTTTTCATGGATTATAGATTGTTTATTTTATAACAGGCCTGATCAAGTCATGAGAAGATGTGTTAGAGAAGATGAGACCTATGACATTTTGCATGCTTGTCATGATGAGCCATGTGGTGGGCACTTTGCAGCCAAAAGAACATCTATGAAAGTGCTTTCTACTGGATACTATTGGCCTACACTCCACAAAGATGCTACAGCCTACACCAGAAAATATGATAGATGTTAACACATGGGAAGACCAATAAGGTTTGATGAAATTCCCATGTATCCTCAAGTGGTAGTCAGTACCTTTGACAAGTAGGGCATGGATTTTGTTGGGCCTATTGATCCTTCATCCAATGGGAAATCATACATTTTGGTATATACTGATTATGTCACCAAGTCGGTGGAAGTAAAAGCAATGACACATGCCCATGACAATAAAGTTGTTGAGTTTCTATATGAGCAGATTTTTACTTAGTTTAGAGTCCCAAGGGAACTTGTTGCTAATCAAGGAGCTCAATTTACATCAAATTTAATCACTGCCTTGATGAATGATTACAAGATCAAGCATAGAAAGTATAGCCCCTATCACCCTCAAGCCAACGGTCAGGCAGATGTTACCAAAAGAGAAATTGAGGTCATCCTTACTAAGACAATAAAACTACACAAGAAGGATTGAAGCAGTCATCTTCCTGAAGTAGTCTGGGCCTATAGAACAACGTGGAAAACAACTACAGGGTTTACTCCTTTTGAGTTACTCTATGGAAAAACTGCCATGTTGCCAATAGAGTTTGAGCATAAAACCTTAAGGACTACTCTCCAGCTTAACATTGATATTTCAAAAGCTCAAAAAGAACACCTCCTGTAGTTGAATGCATTGGACGAGATGAGGAAAGCTACCCTGTAGCATACAGAAGCTATACAACAGCAAAGAAAAAAATGGCATGACCGCCATATCAAAACTAAGCAATTCTCTATCAGTGATTAGGTGCTGCTCTATGACTCCAGGTACAAGGAAAATCAAGGTAAACTCACCACAAGATGGCTTGATCCTTATGAAATAAAGAATATGTTTGATAATGGTTTAGTTTAGTTAGCTACAATAGATCCAGTCCAATTCAAGCTACTGGTTAATGGACACTGTCTTCGGTTGTAGCATAAGCCAACGTCTAAAGAATAATTTATGAAGCAGTTTGATTTAGATGCGGCCACTGGTCTTCCTGCAGCAAAAGGCTTCGGTCTTTCTCCTATAGCATATCTTTAAAATTCCACATTGCATGCTCATAATAAAGGTTTCCTTTTTAATGGAGTCACTTTCTCCGCTTTTCATCCATTGCCACCATTCATTTCTTTTTCTTCCACGTCACCCATCCATATCATTCATTCTGCCATACCACTCTCATTTATGATTTCAACTCCAGCCGCCATTTCATTCTGCATTGTGATCTTTCCCAAAATGTACGTGCATTTATTATTAGGTATGTGATATCTTTTGTTGTCACATCATTTATTTATTCCATTTATTCATTAATTTCTATGTAGATATCAGTCATTATTCCCTGATTCTTTGCCTATCCTTTCGCACATGTGTGGACACATGCCAAATTTTTAGTAGGGGGCGAAGGTAGTTCATTTCAAACTTTTTCTTATGTTCCTATCACAACTGTTAAGATTTTTTTTTTTCTTGTACTTACCAAATATGACTGTGTGTCTTTATCCTAAAGAACAATTAACTGCTTAATTTGGGTAGTTTGTAACAATTGTTTCATGCAATTATCTTTTGAGTCATTCTTGGAAAAGTAGAGAGAAGTGACGGAAGGTCAGAAGAAGCAAAGCAGAAGCAGAGCAGAAATTTTTTTTTTTGAATTTTCAGAAATAGTTTGAGTTCCAGAATATGGGCGGAAAATTGGTAGGACACGAGCCTGTAGCTCATGAGCTCTTGACATAGAATCCTCAAACAGTTCAGGCATTTAGCAATTGTGGTCAACCAAACTATTTTTTGAGGTTAGATTCTTTTAATGAAGAAGCTGCTAGCGAGTTTTTAAGAACTCTTTCAGAAGGGGAAGCTTCAGTGTGGGGTCTGACAGTGGCTGTAACAAAAGAATGAATTGTAGAAGTATCTGGGCTTCTAGCAGTAGGAGAAAATTTTTCTTTAGATGCTGACTCTACTAGGGAAGAATTTACAGTACCAATTGATGGACCCTTGGAGGTCTGTAAACAAGGATGCAAACGAGTGTCACTGCCCTTTCCATATTTAGAATATGATGCATTCATAATCAGGTACTTGACTTGCGAGGGACACTTCTCTTATTTACATTCCTACCATTTTAAATTATTGAGCCATATGAGGCATGGTTTAGCTATTAATGTCCCAAATTTTTTGCTAAATCTTTTGAAACAAAGTTCCTATGAAACCTAGAGGGGTAAGGACAACTCTATCATGCATCGTTCCCTCATTAAATTATTGATTAAGTGTTCCCTAAGGGATGTATCACCCCTTTCTTGGCAAAAATTTGTCGCCCAAAAGGGTCTGCAACTTCCAGATCCTCCTAGAGCACTCCCTACATAGCGCGAGAAAAAGAAACAAAGAGTAGAATGTTCAAGTAGGGAAGGAAAGCAAGAATTATTTGCTCCTGCAGTACATAGTCATGTAACCTCCATGCCAGAGCCCTCTACCCGAGTACAAACTAGGTCTACTAGTAGAAGAGAAAAAGGAAAAACGAAGGTAGGAGAGTCATCTAGGGTAGAACAAACCCTAGAGTCTGACCCTCATGTTCAAAAACAACAGAGTTCCTCTCCTGCAACATCTTCTCCTGTAGCGGTTCCTCCTGCAGCAATACCTATTTCCATTACAAGTTCACCATCATCTTCTTTTGTTGAGTCTGAATCTTTTAGGAAAGTTAGAAAAAGAAAAGCCATGAGAGTGCCTCTTGTAGCTGCAACATTGCCGAAAAGGGTTTCAGCAAGGAAACAACATAAGGACACCTCAACTTCTATTCAATCTGGAGTTATAATAATTTATGAGGAATCTAAGGAAGTCAGTCATGATGTTTCTCAAGATGTATTTGAGAATGTTGCACAAAGTCCATTTATTATTCCTAAGGAAGTGCAAATTGAGACAATGGAAGTTCAGGAAGCACAACATAATGAAAGGGGAATGCCAAGTCTTGATGACTTGGCTAAAGTAGCCAGACAAATTTTAGAAGAAGTACAATCTCCTTCTACCCTACAACAAGAATTCATCCTGCAACAAGAGGAAGAACAGGCTAAACAATTAGAAGTTTCTGATGACACCCCATTACCCCCTACAACTTGTCAGGCAATGGTTGTTTATAAAAAGACATTTTTAATTGAATTTTTGGAATACCTTAGGACCACATGGAGGCAGGTCACATTTCAAACCTTGAGTTTCCACCACTTAGCCAAGACTAAAATGCAACAAAGTCTTTGGAAGGAAGAGAAGAAGTAATTGAAAAGATAAATTGAAAGGAAGAAATAGGAAATCCAGAATTTGAAAGAGAAAATGGACAAATTGATGAAAATAACTAGTAAAATTTTGGAATCTAGACCACCACCCAAGGTTTATGCCCTGTGCCTTAAGGAACAATTCCTTTGGTTTTAGTTAATGAGAATTTTAGGAATTTAGATCTTGTTATTCATACAGCCAAAGAATTTTATGATGCATACCAAGTAGCCCCCCCCTAATTGGCTAAAGAATTTTGTGTGAATTTTATTTGCATGGGTTGATAATTCCCTCTAAAATAGAGTGGAATCCACTTCTTTATATTGGTGATATTCATTTAAGGTCACTCATGTCCTAGGCAGCAAATGAAACTAATTATGGCAGACAATTGGAGGCCTATGAAGAAGTCGAAAGGGATGAGCCCATCCCACTGCGACCTGAGAGCTCAAATCCCTACATAATGCTGAAAACTTGGCTCACTGTTGCATATGGATTCAATGATCAAACACAAAGAATAAAAATATTTGATATCAGGAAGCAAGTATATGAAGAATTCAAAGGCCAACTGCATCTATTTTGGAAGCTTGCCTCTTCCAGAATTGAAAAGAGATGGGAGAAATTGATTGTTGGGCTGAGAAAATCTGAGCCACATAGCCCCCTGAATTTAAAAGCAGCTCTTGGAAGGACAAAAAAATACATACAACTTGGTCTTCAGAAGAGGTTCGAGTTATGGTTGCCAATAACATTTCAACCTCCGGTTTTAATGTGGACACTTTATCCCTATCGAGCTATAGATGTTAATAAGGAGACAAAAGCCCGCAGATATGAAAGATGGCAGAATTTCAGAGGTTTCTTTTACAAGTTTGGAACTTCATGGTAGGGACATGCCACATCTACTAATTTTAGAGAGATAACCAAGAAACTTAATGCTGGTGGACCATTATTAGGTTAAGTAGGGGGCAGATGATGAGCCTGAAATATGCTCATAATTTAAATATTATGATGTATTTTAAAAACCCTTACTCTTGTTGCTAAATGGTTGTTTAACTCTTTGATTAAAGAATTTTATCTAAAATTGGGTAGTGTCCTATAGCTACGCATTCCTATATTCTTGCAGCTTAATATCTCTGTGTGTCTCATTAATTACCCTATTTGACTTCCCAAATGACTGATATTATGCATATGGTTTTTGAATTATGAAATAGATTTAATGTGTGATTAATGAATGTATATCATGTGTTTTCCATGCATGCTTTCTTTCACTTTTGTCACCTTGTGCATCACAAGTTGTTGAAGGGAGCATGATCGAGTCAAGTGCAGTAGAATTCAGCCTTGCAATAAAGTCCATTTGCAGCACGGTGTCGAGGAAGTTATTCCGACGAAGACTTTATGTTCGGGTCATTGGGAAGAAATCTAAATGTTCATTAATCTGGGAAGAGTGGAATGCTAATTCTCTCTGAATCATGTTGAATGGATATGCTTTCATTTATGAAGTATGTTCCTCAGTTTCAGGATACATTGATGTCCACGTCTTTCTCTGTTAGATAGTTAGTTAGTTGCTTTTCTGATATAAATAAGTGTTCCTCCTATGCGAGTGAGCAAGCATAGTATGTAAGAGTTAGTATTATAAGGAGAATCAGAGTTTTGTGTTAGTTTTCCATATAAGTAGAACAATGTATATCATTCTAAGTTTTATGAATAAAAGTTGATGAAGTTATGAGTTCAATTCTTGCATAAGATAGTTGATGCTTGCTAAGGGGGCCCACTTAGTGAGTATATGTAGTTGGTTAGTTGTTTATTTCCTGTTGATTATAAGTTATATTTCATTCTTGAAAGTTTCTATGTAAACTTAGTCTTATATTGTTCCTGCAGCATCGGGAATCCATCCCTATGTTTGTTCCTGTAGCATAAGGTCAGTTCATAGTTTGTTTCTTAGTAATAGTTGTCATGATTTCTGCTTTGATTAAGTTACGCTTGAGTTAAGAAGGCTTTGCATTACATTCCTGTAGCTTAAGTAGAACTCCTTTCATGTATTTATTTTTGGTAAATCATGACTGAACCTGGTTCGTAGTGCACATACAGTGCCGCTCCATTTCAAGTATATGTTCCCTAATTTGACAAGTAAATGAACGACCATAAGAAGATATTAGTAGCCTGCTGGAATGTCCAATTTCTAGGTTAGGATTTGTCATGATTTTTATATCCTTTTGTGGGCATGACCAAGAAGCCCACCAATAGGATATTAATAGATCTCGCTTTGTGGTGAGAATGTGATCACAAAAGAATTTTTAGTATTACATGATCTCTATCAAGATAATTATAATAAACCAACCATAGAATTAAAACACATATTGATTTTGTGTTCCCTATGATAAGATCCATTGTACTCCCATTACAGATAGGACCCAAAACTTTGGATGTAACATTTTCAATTATTCCACAATTGGATTAGTTTCCTCTGCAGCTAGGTCATCCTTGGCTTCATTCAATGAAAGTTATTCCTTTAGTTGTTCACAAATGTTTGAAGTTTCTACATGGCATTGAGATATTTACCATACACCATAGTGGCTTTAATCCATTGTCCTCTAAAGGTAATTTTTCCTTAGAAGCCTTTTGGCCTAGACCTGTAGAACCCATTACCCCTCGAAAAGACTTTTTTTTTATTACATATTAAAATTTCAAAGCCAAACAAATAACTGAATTGTCTCTTTTTCACATATCCCCATCCACTTCCGCTACTCTTGTCATATATGAGACAATGCTTCATCTTGAGTCTGAACCTGAACAAACAATGCAACCTCATGAGCAACCAACCATAGACAATTGACCTTCATCCTCTAAACGCCCAAGAGATAATGAAACAGTTAGGATTTAGGTGTCATCAACCTTGTAAATCCTTTAATTTATTATTCTCCTAAAGTGTTTTGTACATTTACCCATAAGAGGTGAAACTGTTTGACCAACAGTGGTGAAAGAGACAATGTAAATGCAGTGTTACTGTTACCATTTGTCATTTTTGGAAAAGGACAAAATAGCTATGCATCCCACCTTGGAATCTTCTAAAATAATGTTTTTGGGTCAAAATAGGGTGTTGTAAGAGCATCTATGACATGCATGCAAGTTTTCATAAGATGCTATGATAGTATGACAGATTCCCTATGATAGAATATGCTATTTTTAGACCCTAGGCATCCATGCAGGAAAGATGCCTTATGACAGCTATAAGAGCATCTGTAAGAGGCTATTTTTGTTATTTTTTGACTATTTCAAGGAGGGAGATGTGGTTTTTTATAGGTGGTATTGCTGCCTATTGTTTGGTGAAACCATGGTGGTTTTCATCCTCACAAATCTCTATAAATTGGGGCCTTGAGCTAGAGTTATTTAAAAAAAAATCAGTTTTGCAGGGTAATAGGGTGCTGCCGGATTTTACAGGGATTGATAAGAGAATTCTATTTCTGCATGTAATATTTGACAATATTAGTAATATACTTTCCTCTCTTTCGGTGGTGGAGTTTTTTCCCTTCGGAGTTTCTCCATGTAAATTTGTTGTTGCATGTGTTATGATTTTTCTATCTCTCTCTCTCATTCTTTCTTCACACTAAGGCTAAGGTTAATCTACATATTTCAGATTTGCATTCACTCATTTAAGTTCATATTGCAAGCTTTCTTCACCTTGATTTTCAACATTTAGTATTAGAGCCAGGTTCCGTTAAGGAAGGGATGCTTTCCTTTTAAAGTGTTGAAGGTTTTTTTGCTATAGTGGGAGCTTTTGTGTTTTGGGTTTTGCAGATTTGTGAAAGAGTTCATACCATGGCCTCCACCTCTCGTCTAGATATTGAGAAGTTCAATGGAACTAGTTACGATATGTGGAAGTTGAAAGTGGAGGATCTTCTTGAGGAAAGAGTTCAGTGGTTACCAGTTTTAGTTGATAAGAAGCCATCTACTTCAACCTTGTCAGATGAAGATTGGAATAAGTTAGACAAGAAGGCTCGAGGGACTATTCGGTTGTGTCTCACAAATTCTTTCCTCCTGAATGTCTCTTCAAAATACACGGCATACAAGCTTTCGAGGAAGATAGGTGAATCTACCAAACTAAGAGTTTTTCTAACAAGTTGTATCTCAAAAGATGTTTGTATTCATTAAAGATGAAGGATGGTGAATCTTTTGTCGAACATTTGAATGCTTTTAATTTTATTATAAGTCAGCTTGCATCCATTGATGTTAAAATAGAAGATGAGGATAAATGCATTTTATTGATTTTCTCTTTACGAGAATCTTGGGAAAATTTAGTTATTGCTATAAAAAATGGTGGTGCAGAACATAAGATGGATAATATTATTCCCATACTTCTTTCAGAGGAGATGAGGAGAAATACCATGTATAGTGCCTCCCAAGATTCCTTGCATGTGCGAGGTAGGCCCAAGGAGAAAGAGCCTAAAGGGGATAAGAAGAAGGATAAGTCTAAAGGATGATCTAAGACCCTTGGAAAGAGCAGAGTGAATTGTTGGAACTATGGTAAATGGGGACATGTGAAGAAGGAATGTAGAAACAAGAAAAAGAATGCAGATTCCTCCACCAAAAATTCCTTTGATAATAGTGATTCTGATGCTTTGATTATTTCAGCTAACATAGTTTGTAATGATGCTTGGCTTATTGATTCAAGTGCTTCCTTCCATATGACTCCTCATAAGGAGTGGTTTTCTACATACAAAGAATATGATGGAGGAGAGGTCTTCATGGGTGATGATAGCTCACAAAATATTATCAGTAAAGGAAAGGTAAAGTTGTGTTTCATTGATGGGAGGGTTAAAATCCTTGATGATGTTTTACATATTCCAAGACTTACAAAAAATTTAATTTTGGTTTCCAAGTTGAATGATTCTAGGATGCATGTGACATTTGACAAGTCTAGTTGCATGATGGTAAGGGGAAGTTTGGTGGTTGCTAAAGGATCTCAGATAGGGAATTTATTTACGCTACATGCCTGACTTTTTGTAACTCCTCTTTTGTAACTAGCACTGAAAATGCATGAATGTTGTGGCACCATAGATTGGGTCACATTGGTGAAAAAGGTCTTAGGACCATACTTGATAAGAAACTAGTAGATGGTATTTCTAATTATTCTGTTGGTAAAAATGATTTATGTGAGGATTGTGTGTTTGGTAAATAAATCAGGTCATCATTTCCTAAAGGAACTAATAAATCTAATGGATTATTAGAACTAATTCACTCGAATGTGTGTGGTCCAGTGGATACAGATTCTTTGGGCAGATCTCATTATTATGTTTCCTTCATTGATGATTACTCAAGATATACTTGGATTTATTTTATGCATACAAAATATAAAGTTTTCATCAAATTTAAGGAATTTAAGGCATTGGTTGAAAAGAAAATAGATTATAAGATAAAAGTATTGAGATCTGACAATGGGGGTGAATATTGTTATAAGGAATTTGATGAGTTTTGCAAACATGCAGGAATTGTTAGGCAAAAGACTACACCTTACACACCCCAACAAAATGGGGTAGCAGAAAGAATGAATCGTACATTAATGGAAAGAGATAGGAGCATGTTAATTAGTGCTAAGTTAGATAAATTCTTTTGGGCAGAAGCTGTTGGTACTTCTTGTTATTTAATTAATAGATCTCCTTGTAAAGCTCTTATTGATAAAACTCCTTATGAAATATGGTTGCATAAAAATTCTTTAGTTTCACATTTAAGGGTCTTTGGTTGTGAGGTTTTTGTTCATGTGCCTCAAGAGAAGCGGTCTAAATTGGATCCCAAATTTCATAAATACATCTTTGTAGGTTATAGTGAAAATGTTAAAGGTTATAAACTTTGGAGTCCACTAACACGAAAGATGATATTTTCTAGAGATGTTATTTTCAGGGAATTTAGAGCTAACTCTGAAGATGTGCAACCAAAGGAAAAGTCAAAGATAGTGCATTTTGAAACTAAGCAAGAAGATGCACATGTGGAAGAACAAAGAGATGGACAAGAAAATGGAGAAGAAGAAGAGAGTTATGAAGAATCTGTTGTAACAAAAGAAGTTGAAAACAATGAGGATGAACATGAGGAGGAACCTCTTACTCCACCTTTGAGAAGATACACAACACAACGAAATCTAGTTGACGGATATAGCCCACCTAATTTTCATTGTAAATTTTCTTTGTTATGTACTGATGATGAACCTACATATTTCAGGGAGGCTCTCTCTTCAAAAGAATGTGAGTCTTGGATGTAGGCCATGCATGATGAGATGATGTCTTTGAAAAACTATGACACCTGGGATCTTGTTAGTTTTCCCAAAGGAAGAAAGGCCATTGGTTGTAAGTGGATATATAAAAAGAAGTTTGGTGCAGATGGAAAGTTGGAATGGTACAAGGCCAGATTAGTGGCCAAGGGCTACTCCCAGAGAGAGGGAGTTGATTTTGGTTAAATATTCTCTCCTGTTGCTAAGTTAACCTCTATTAGATTCCTTTTATCCATTGCTACTGTTTATGATTTAGAAATATAACAAATGGATGTTAAAACTGCTTTCTTGCATGGGGATCTAGAGGAAGAAATTTATATGCAATAGCCTGATGGTTTTGTTGTGAAAGGAAAAGAACACTTGGTTTGTAGGTTAAAAAGTTCTCTATATGATTTGAAATAGTCACCTAGGATGTGGTACCAGAAGTTTGATTCATTTACATTAAATATGGGTTTTGTTAGAAGTGATGAGGATCATTGTGTTTATTTTAAAGTTATTGATGATCAGATACTGATTATTGTCTTATATATGGATGATATGTTGTTCATTGGTAACAATAAGGGAATGATTAGGGAACTTAAAACTTAGCTTTCTAGCACATTTGATATGAATGATTTAGGGGCAGCTAAATATATTCTTGGGATGGAAATCATTAGGGATCGAGTTCACAGAAAGCTTTGGTTAAGTCAGAGTAAGTATGTTAACACTATTTTGCAAAGGTTTAATATGCAGGGTTGTAAACCAGTAAATATTCCATTTCCTATTGGTACTAAGTTGAGTTTAGACATGTGTCCTAAATTGAATGATGATATTGATAAAATGTCTAAAGTTCCTTATGCTAGTGTTGATGGTAGTTTAATGTATGCAATGGTTTGTACTAGACTAGATATAGCCCAAGCAATGGGAGTTTTAAGCAGGTTTATGTCTAACCCTGGTAAATAACATTGGACTTTTGTTAAAAGGGTATTTAGATATTTGCAAGGGACTTCTAATTACTGTCTAGTTTATCATGGTAGTGAAAATGTAGATAAGTCATTGGACATATAGGGTTTTGTTCATGTAGATTGGGCAGGTGACTTGGATAGTTGAAGGTCCACTAGTTGCTATGTGTTTACTTTGTTTAGAGGAGCAATGAGTTGGATGAGTAAAAGACAACCTATAATTGCTTTTTCTACCACTAAAGCGGAGTATATGGCTGCCACACATGCCTCTAAGGAGTCGGTTTGGTTACAGATACTTGGTAATGGTATTGGTTTTGATTGCAGGATAGTGAGGATCAGATGTGATAGTCAAAGTGCCATATGTTTGGCTAAAAATCCTATATATCATGCTCATACTAAGCATGTTGATGTTCAGTATCACTTTGTGTGAGAAATGATTGAGAATGGACAGGTCTTGATTGAAAAATTTGACTCTTTGAATAATGTTGTAGATTCTCTTATGAAACCAGTCACCACAAAAAAATTCTCTTGGTGCAAAAAGGCCATGGGCCTTGATCACTGTACTTAATTCTATGTAATTGTATCTCTATGGGTGTAATATACAATGTATGATGTCAAGTGGGAGAATGTTAGGATTTAGGTGTCATCAACCTTGTAAATCCTTTAATTTATTATTCTCCTAAAGTGTTTTGTACATTTACCCATAAGAGGTGAAACTGTTTGACCAATAGTGGTGAAAGAGACAATATAAATGCAGTGTTATCGTTACTATTTGTCATTTTTGGAAAAGGACAAAATAGTTAGAAGTCCCACCTTGGAATATTCTAAAATAAGGTTTTGGGTCAAAATAGGGTGTTTTAAGAGCATCTATGACATGCATGCAAGTTTTCATAAGATGCTATGATAGTATGATAGATTCCCTATGATAGAATATGCTATTTTTAGACCCTAGGTGCCCACATGTGCAGGAAAGATGCCTTATGGTAGTTGTAAGAGCATTTGTAAGAGGCTATTTTTTGTATTTTTTGACCATTTCAAGGAGGGAGGCATGGGATTTTATAGGTGGTATGGCTTCCTATTGCTTGGTGAAACCATGGTGGTTTTCATTCTCACAAATCTCTATAAATTGGTGCCTTGAGCTAGAGTTATTAAAAAAAAAAAATCAGTTTTGCAGGGTAATAGGGTGCTACTGGATTTTACAGGGATTGATAAGAGAATTCTATTGCTGCATGTAATATTTGAGAATATTAGTAATATACTTGCCTCTCTTTCGGTGGTGGAGTTTTTTCCCTTTAGGGTTTCTCCACATAAATCTGTTGTTGCATGTGTTATGATTTTTCTATCTCTCTCTCTCATTCTTTCTTCACGCTAAGGCTAAGGTTATTCTACATATTTCAGATTTTCATTCACTCATTTAAGTTCATAATGCAAGCTTTCTTCACCTTGATTTTCAACAGAAACCAATCCTATCATGCCTCCTTGCATTAAACAAGTTTAAAATTTAGCCAAAGAGAAAGTGATTGACCCATCTTCTTTGGTTTCTTCTGTTCTTCCCCCTTTAGAAGAAAAGGAACCTATCCTAGATCAACCCTCTCTTACACCTCAATAACTTCAAAATAAAATTAAAAGAAACCACAGTGCTAGGGAAAGTAGGCATCATCATCATCTCCTTGTTCGTCAAATCCAAACTGAAAACAACATAGAAAATCAACCTCTACCTTTGACAAAAGCAATACCTGATCACCCTCCTCCTCTTGACCCACCATATGATAGTATGATACAAAAATCTCAACAACATGATCTCATACAACAACCACAACTCCTGATACACCCTTCCCTAGAAATTACTCTTCATCCTCCCATCAAGATTAATCTAGATGATGATGACAATGAGGAGATCACTAAAATAGATGAAAAGGTGCATAATGATCTAAATTATTTATTTTCCTATTCCATGAGCCTAAATGATAAATATTCTACACCAAGTGGAGAACTTAAAAAATCTCTTAGTTCAACACTTGCAATTCTTCCTTTGGACAGTGAACTACCCTCACAATATACTAAACATGATTTGGAGGTGGATGACTTGTTAGATGGTTGAATTGTATTCACCTTGCTAGCATTTTTATATTTTCCTTTTCTTTGGTTTGATTGCATGTACGTATCATGTTCCCCCATAATGTGTGTTTTATGTTCTCTCTCTCTTTGTGCACTTCCTCTATATTTCATACATTTTGCATTTTCTTTTTTTATTTCTTTTGTTATGTGTTTTCCATTTAGGGATGACACAAAGCATTGATATGCCCTATGTCTCTTCCATGTTAACACAATTGGTCCCCTTTTCTTTGTATTTTCTTGTGTTTTCCTTTTGGGGATGATGAAGGCATTGACACTGAAATGTATCCTTCATGTTGACCCAAAAGCTTTTCCTTTTCTTTTTCCTTTTCGTTTTCTTTTCACTTTTATGTTCCTTTCGGGGACAATGCAAAGTGTTGTGACCACAATGTCTCTTCAATGTTTACCCAAAATAGACTTTCTTTTCCTATTTTTTTTGCTCTCTTTGTGTCATTCTTCCAGTTCTATGTGCTTTAGAGAATGATGACAATTCCAAGTTCTTTAATCAAAACAATGCAACAACAAGCATACTAACCCAAAATCCATAGATCCTTTATGTGTTTGGTGTGTTCCTTTCTAGGGGGAAACACTCCTCTTCTTTTGTTTTCTATTTCATTTACATGAAGTAGCCTTACTTGGAAACATATGACTTGGCATAGGGGATTTCCATGTTCACTCTCATGGACCTTGTTTTCTTTTTGCATTTTTCCTTTGCTACTTTAAAGTAATTTATCATAGAACAGTGTGTAGAAATTCTTTTAAAGTGGGGGGCATACATTGGCATCATTTCATTCACATTCTTTGTTTTTAGTGTAGCCTTGTCACTTCATATGATGTGTTTGTCAGTCTGTGGATGACATTGGGTGTGATGTCCTTCATAAGTGTGATCTATTTTAGCATATCACATTCCTCTTAGTGGCCTAATGTGACGCACTACATCTCCTAAGTTGTGAATATTCTATTCTCTGATTAGTCCTCTCTTGGAGACATTAGACACAATTTTCCCTAAGTGACAGACCTTACATGAACTTAACAAGACTTATTTGAATATCTTTTGCATTTTACATTTTAAATCTTTTGCACCTTGCATAACACAGCTTGCATTCTTGTGGTACCATCCTCTTTGTTCATGAGTTCTAAGCATATGGAGCTTTGCTTGTCTCATGAAGCATGAATCAAAATTTTTCCTTTGTGGCACCTTATTAAAGTTATCAGGAGGTAAAAATTTGATATGGTTGAGTGGGAAGCCTATTGTGTGGCACGACTTTCCCCATAGCCACCTATGTGTTTGTCAGTGCATACTAACTAGCATATATTTCTCACCTTTTGGGTCTTCTCACCTAGCAGACCACCATGAGCTCCATCACCCTAGAGTGAGTATGCAATCTCTTTTTTGGAAAAACAACCTAGATCTAATTCACAACTAGCTGAAAAAATGATTGAAGCTTGATCTGACTTTTCCCTTTCATATCTCCTCTTTCTCTCTTTCTCACATGTGTTCCTTTGTTCTTATGTTTAGTTTTCTATGGAATCTTCATCCTAGGGGCTTTATCATCCCTATTGATCCATCTTGCTAACATAAGTGAATTTGGATCCTTCTTGATATGCATGGCTACTTTAGTGTGAGTTTGAAGCAAGTTCATCCTCTCACTAAAATTGGGGCTAAATGTACCATATAAAAATGGATCATTGACATTTTCATGGTTATTTAGATATTTTTCCTATGATGTTTGAATTATCTTGCTTTGATTTAATGTTGCAATGTAACTTAAACATTCACATTAGGTCCTGAATATTTAAATTATGATGTCTTGTGAAGGTGTTGTGAAGTGTTGTAACACATTTATACACTTTTCTAGACTTTTGTTATTATAATTCATCAAAATATTCCATTTTTATCCCTTTTCAAGTGCTATTTTAAAGTGTTGTAAACTCTTGTAACAAGATTTCATGCTTTTCTAGGATTTTTATCACTATTTACACCTTTCTTATGCTTCATATGACCCCTTTATGCACTCATAAGACTTAATTAAGTGTATTTTTTAATGTAAACCCAACAAGCAACATTAAATGGAAGTTAATTCCTGACACCCACTTACAATCCTAGAGTGGGACCCATTTGCCATGGGTGGTAAATGAGTCCCTCTTGGCTCCAAATACAAAATAATTCAAAATTCCTTTCGGGTTTTTATTCAAAAAGACCTTATGTTGACTTGTGATGAGGTGTTATTAGGTAATTAGGGCATAAATGTGTACAAATAAGTGTTTTTCTTCTCATTTCAACCCCCCCATTCATTCAAGCATTCATCAAGTTCACTCATCCACTAATTCATTCAAGCATTCAATTAAATTCAAGTGTCATTCAATCAAGAAAAACTCAAAAACCTTGGAGCAACCATTGACATATCTTCAGACTTCTTCAACAAGGATTTTGGTGAGTTTAGGACATCTGCATGTTGTTTATTCATCATTCCTTGCTAATTTCAATTCATTTCTTTATTAAGGGTTTGATTACCAAAGTGGGATTTGACCAAGGAAAATCCCTATACCCTAACCCTTAACCATTTTCCCCTATTTTATGTGTGTTTGCAGACTTTTGTATGCAAAATTTTCAAGCAATTAGGTGTCGAAAAGTGGAAAAAAAATTCAACAAAGTGTTTCAAGTCAACTAAACCCTATTTTAGGCTTGGAGATAACCTACAACCGATTTTCTGCAGATTTGACTTCATCAACTCGACAAGAATCCAAGTGCAGATATGGAACTATAGAATTGACCTTTGATTTTATAGAATTTTGGAGGAGGATTGATTCACCATTAGTGGTAAATGAGTCCCACCTGAGGGCCAAAAATTTTGATTTTTTTAGAATCTAGTTCCCAATTATCGGAAAGCAGTTTCAGGTGTTTTTGCAAATAGTAGGATTGATTCGCCATAAGTGGTGAATGAGTCCCACTAGTGATTTACATTGATTTTTGCTAGTTTTCAGAGCCTTGTAGATTCAACATCCAATTCCTAGGTGCACTCTGTTCAACCTATTTTAGTTTTGTTTGTGTTTGTTCATGTTTTAGTTCATTCTTGCATACCTCACTGCATTTTCAAGCATTGCATATCTCATTAGTTTTTCATTCATAATCAATCGAATTCATCACTTAGCTACATTTAGATAAAATTTGTATTTAGTCTCAATCCCATCTTACATTCCTTAGTTTGAGTGAACCACCTCAATTTTAGGGTTCTATCTCTCTCCTTTTAGGTGAAAGATCCTAAGAGTGCAAGAGAAGTCCATAGAACCTTCAAAATTGATGGTTTAGTATTTTATTTAGTTTACAAGGTCCCAAGGTCTAATGTGAATGTGTTATCGACATTACAACATTAAATCAAGGCAATATTAATCCAAACTCACAAGGAGGGGCCAAACGAGATAGAAAAATTAGGAGGGTTACTTATTCAGTGTCGACATTTAGCCCCCACTTTAGTGAGAGGATGAACCTACTTCAAACTCACAAAGTAAACATTCAAGAGGGGTCCAATCGTACCAATGCAAATGGCCTAGGATAACAAAGATCAAGGTAGCGGTCAAGCCCCCAAGATCCAAGATCCTAATTAAAACCAACATAAGCACAAAAGGACACACATAAGGTGAATTATTTGCAGCAAAACAAGATACACAATCTTGCAATGGTGATAACTAGAAGAAATAAACAAAAAAGTTACATCAAGCTTCGACAGTTTTCCAAAATGATGTGGATCAAATTTAGGCTATTTTTCCAAAAATGTATACTCACTCTGAGGCAAGGGAACTCTTGGCTATCCGCCGAGTGAGAGGGTATGTGTTAGGCAACTTGACATAAAAATTTGGAAAAAATAGGAATCTATTCTTTAGTTATATATATATATATATATATATATATATATATATATATATATATATATATATATATATATATATATATATATATATATATATATATATATATATATATATATATATATATATATATATATTTGGTGAAAATTTTAAATTTCAATCAAGAATTTCGGAAAAGAAGTAGGTGTCTCAATCACCACCTAACCACAATAAAATAATAATATTTTTTATAAGATTTTAGATATAAGTAGAGGACTCATGTCCTAATGTGACACATATGTTTTTGTAATTTGTTTCCAAGTAAATAATTAATTATGAATTTTTATTACAACTTTTAAAAATAGAAAAACTCATATGTCTGACCACCTTAACTTGGTCAAAACTTCATGAAATTTAATTTTTTTTTTAATCCTATAGCAAAGCATAGAATGTGACGTGTTTTGGATTCAAAAAATGTGATACCGTTGAAAGCTATAGATGTTTTCAATTAGCCTATCAATTAGGACTTTAGTTGTAATTCAAATAGAAAATGAATAATATTTATTTATTACATTCAAAGTAAAGCATAATTTATATTGGTGGAAATCTGAGAATGTCCTTTAAAAACCCTTTTTGTTTCATCAATTTTGGGTAAAAAAAAAAATCGTCAACCACATACCCATCATATTGCCATTTTTTTCCCATCATGATCCTGCACATACCCGAGAAGTCCTAAAAGGTGAGAAACATACACTCATGGATAGTATGCACTCACTCACACACAAGTGGCTATGGGAAAATTCATACCTCATATTAGGCTTCCCACTCAACCATACCAAAGCTATACCTCGTAATAACTTTGATAAGGTGCCACAAAAAAATGATCTTCGAGCTCCATGAGTCAAGAAAAACTTTGTATTCTTAAAACTCATAGACATTGTAAATGAAAAATAGTCTAAGGAATGTTCAAAGGAATTTTTTGTAATTCGTGCAAGGTCTTATTTTAGGGAACATTATGCCTAATTTTTCCAAGATGGGATGTGTCAAAGAAATCGCATAACGAAGCATGGTGAGTGTCGATGTATGCCCCCACTTAAAGCAGATGCTAACACCATTACTATGAGTGATTTATTTAAAGTAGAAGAATACATTGGAGCTTATTTGGAAATCCCTATGCCAAGTCATATGTTTCTGATAAGCTACATCATGAAAAGGTAGTATGTCGCATTCAAGCCAACTTAAGGCATGTCATCCACATTGCAAGCTTGCTCTTTATGTTCATGAAAGGTTCATAGCTAGCCAAAAGAGGCAAGAACAAGTGACATATGGGGACAAGGAAATTGAACCCCTTGCCCCCACTTAGTGTAGGAAAAGGGTGAGCCGAAATGATTGATAAGATGCAAGGTAGAGTGAAAATCGCTATCAATTAGAGAAATTAGATGGGCCCCCACATAAGGAAGAGCACCAAACTCCTTATGATGTTGGATTTTACTACTCAAAGCCTTACATTCATTAGTAGCATGACCATGAACTCTATGATACGCAAAAAATGAATTCTTGTAATAAAATTTCTTTCACGTTTGTGGAGGGATAAATATCAAGTGATTGTGGACTCTCGACAAGATACCCTCATGATCAACAGTAGAATTTGTTCCTGTAGTTTCTAGCAAAGATATGTCTTGATTAGTATTAGTTGTCATCCCTATGCAAGACTCTTTAGATTGCAGGATTTTGTTCTCTCCTTTATAGGAGGGTATAAAATATAGCAAATTTAAATAATTAGTGTTTTGCAAGATGAAATTGACATTAAGTGAATATTTCTTTGTTTGCAAAGGATAACAACCAAGAACACTAGAGCACTAGAGTCGATCAGTTTAGGGTGTACTATCGTTAAGGTTAGTTTAGAGGAATCTTTTGTAAGAGTGTTGATATTGAGCAAAGGTTTGTTTATTTCTATCAAAGGACAATAACCAAGACCATGAGTCATTTCTTGTTTGTTATGTTCTATAGGGTGATGGATATCTTCTTCTCTAGCACCACATCCTTTTCAACTATAGCCAAGGTGTCTCATAAGTTCATAACCTTTTCCATAAAGAATTTTCATTTCTTTTGGATCTGGTGTTTGTTCATGATTAATTTCATTGAATTTTGTTGTGTAATTTGTTGTCTTTTGTTCTAAAGTGGTTGAGGTGGATGCTTTTGAAGGGTCTTCCGAATTTTTTGTTGACATGACTTATTTTTCGTGTCCCTTATTTGAATCTTTGTTTATGATCTTGTATTTTCCCATGAATGTATGTTCAAAATCTAAGGAGCCCCAATCATCTTCTAATAGCTTTGTGACATCTTCAATGTGTTTATCTTTGTCTTTTTGTTGTGCAGGTTCCACTTATGTAGTTGTTGTTAATATTTCAAAAGGATTTTCCTCATTTTTCTCAATGTTCAAACAACTATTTGGGTCAGGGTTAGCTTCGAGTGTGTACACTTTGTTGATGTAGATGTATTTCATTTTATGATGAACCCCATTCATTGCATGAATCCATGGTCTGCCTAAAAGAAGATTATATGAGAGATCAAGTGGCATAACATGGATTGGTGTTTCCTATGTGGCCTTCCCAACTATAGTAGACAAAGTAATCACACCAAGCTGTTGTTTTCCTACATTTTCAAATCCCTTAATAGACAGAGTCAGGTCAAATTTTTGATTTATCTACATGAAGCCTATCCAAAATGTTAACACTACATGCATTAAGGGTTGAGTTATTTTCAACAAGGGTTCACTTTATCCCTATTCTTTTGTATTGAGATATTATTATGAAAGCTTCATTTTTCTTTTGTACTTCCAAAGGGGGAAGTTCACTTTGGTAGAAAATAATGTCAGCATTTATTCCTTGGATCATGGCTACTATGTCATTTGGTTGCACATTGGAAGGGATAGGAACTTGTTGTAAGGCTATTTAAATCATGTTGTGGTAGTGAGGAGATGCTTGAATAAGGTCCCATAATGATATCTTAGCAGGATTATTCTTTAGTTGTTCAACAAGATTTTCCTCCTTTCCACTTTGTGGAGATAAACAAGGAGGGCCTGGTAATATGGAGTTAGGCAAAGGTAGGGGTGTTGGGGTTCGCTATTATGGTTGTGGATTATTTCTAGTAATATATGTATGAGCAATGGTATTATGACTCAGCTACAACAAAACATTATTCTTAGGTGGGTAGAGGATGAATTCAAGTTTGTTTTGAGTTTGTGGTTTTTGTGAAGGGGGGTAAAGGATGAATTGAGGCTGAATAATATTAATGGGTAAAAGTACAAAGTTGTGTCACACTTTCGACCAACTTATCAACACAAGTGAATTTTAGTATTTATAACTTAAAATGAAATTTGATCAAACATATGATCTAGTAAGATTCATTCTAGATAAGTTAAATATTTCCATAACTTTTCCAACTAAAATTGTTGGCTAAATGAATATGTAGATCCACTTTGAGGCCAATTTACTAAAAAATGAGATTATTTGAAAAACTTGATGTTTCAAAAACTCCTACTCATGTAAAAAACTCTTTTTAATAAAAGTAAAACTACCCTTTTGTAGATCCATGAGTATAGTTTTTAAATCTATATTGATTTTAATAGTTCAATTATTATTTTTATTTTATTTTTATTTTTTACTAAAAGTAGGTTATTAGCACAAAAATATTAGGTTGATTACCATGTCAAAAAATACTAAAACTAATTCAAAAAAATCTAAAAAAATATGATGGTCTAGGTAAAAGAGTCTAGATTAAGAGAGTATAATTTGTTTTCTATTTTAGATAAATATTCAATATAAAAGTTGACATTGAGTGGAAATAGTCATGTTTTGATACACACACATTGAAATATTTATTTAAAAATATGTACTTATTAAAATTGCAAAAAAATATATCCATGCCCTACAATATTCAGTTATAAATATACACAAAAAACTTGAACAAAAATAAAAATAAAAATTACTATATAAAGCTTGACATCTCATGTAATGTCATTTTTCAGCAACTACATTATCATGTTAATTTATAAAAACCTATATTCAAATTATTATTTAAAAAAAAAAAATACAAAAATAAAATATACTAAAAAATACACATTTTATTAGTTTACATCATTTCAAAATTCAAAACATATATGACACTTTCTAGCGATTCAAGTTTAAAATTCAGATTAGTGTTGGCCATTTCCTTTATAAAAGTGTGACACAGCTTTGTACTTTTACCCTAACATCCCTTAGTGAAGGAGATTTTAATGTTTCCTGATCATCTTCTTCCAAGGACACTATGTTATTGTCAATGTTATCCTTTTATTGCACCATGATATCCTCCCTAGGAGGATATTTTTTAGGATAACTACAAACCAAATGTTCCTAACATCCAAGGATTGGTTCTAAAATGACTTCATCACAAGTAGGGGAATGATCAATGGTTGGACTTTCTTGATTATCAATAGTGGGGATATTAGGAGAATGCTCTATTTGATAGTCTATTTTCTCTAAGGTATCATTCTCTTGTGTCATATTATCTACCCTAGTAGGAGAGCTTGTAAGATGTTCATCACATTCCATGGTTAGATTTCATATAAAGTATCTTCATCACTAGTAGGGGAGGCATCAAGAGGAAGACAACTATGATTTTCATGTATGCTAATGATTGAATCATCTTGTTCAAATAGACCCTTCCAAATTTTAGGAACTTTAGGAAGGAGAGAAATAATGGTATAACTCTCAATCATTAGATCTTTTGAGACCAATATATCCTTCTCACAATTTTTTTTGTCATGATCATTCATGATTGTATCCTTATTCACTAAAGTATTTTCAAAAATAAGGGAGGTGTTGGGAGATGAATGGAGACTAAGTAAAATATTGGAAATGAATTAATCTTCTATTTTTATACTATCTTCCCAAGGGGAATGGGGAGAAGGACAAACAAGACTTTCATGATTCTCAACGATTGTACCTTCTTTTGCCAAGATACCTTCATCACTAAAAGGAGAGGTATAGGGAGAAATAAAATTATGATCATCATGATTATCCATTTTTATATGCTATTCTATCACATCATCCTCACAAATATGAGAGATAGGAAGGGATGTAAGGTTAAGGAAAATGTTGACATTTTCACTCTCTTGTTTTGAGAGACTCTCATAACTAGGGAATGCATTGAATGAATGACTAACATGGTTATTGACTAACTTTTTCTTTTCTTGAACTTGGAGAAGATGGAAACTAACATTTTTTAAAAGTAATTTATGAAAACTTGAAATGAAATGTAAGGAATTAAATGAAATGCAGTTTGTAGTTTTCAAGAAAGATAATTTTCTGGTTACACTATGCAATGATCTAAAAATGAAATGTTGTAAATGCAAAATTGCAACTGAGCAATGCATGAAATGGGGCAATTTAAGCTATATTTAGGGAAATGCATGTAACATAAACTCTACCAACTAAAATATATAGTTAATGGAAGAAAATAAAAGCTTAAAAGCAAGGTTTTTAGTGTTGTAAAAGGCTATTTCAAATATGTTTTGGGACTTATTCACCCAGGATGGCGAATGGGTCCCAGTATTTATTTTTTTCAAAATTTTCAGCAATTAGAAATGGAATTTGATTCTTTTTATGCTGTATTATATGTATCCTAAGTTCAAATGTAATTTTTAGATGATTTGCAATGATTTGAGATTCAAAAATGTAACCTATATGCACTTTCACTAATGCAAAAATTTAGAAATACGAGAATGCTAATTAACTAATGCAAACCCTAATGCAAAGTTAATGCAAGATGAATCTAGGATGCAATCTAGATTAGACTTATGATCTTCAAAATTCAATTTCACCAAAATTTGGACATCGAAAATGGATGCTTCACTTCCTTGTACACAAGATGGATAGAAGGAGAGAGATTGACTTTCACAATATTCACATTCAAGAATACCTTAGAGATCTCAACCAAATGAAGTATGTGAGAGATTTGACTATAATATATCCTTGGAGATGATTGGGATGAGAGAGGGGTTCACCACCAAGTGTAAACTTGGAAAATGCAAGATGTTTGAAAACAAAGTGTGATATGCAAAAAGACCTAAAAAGATGAACATAAATGCAAGTAAAATAGAATAGGAAAGAAAAATAGAAATTCTACACCTAGAAATGTGTGGAGGCTTGATTGCAGAATAGAAATGTTTTTGATCCTAAAATTTTAACCTACAAGGACTCATTCACCATTTTGGTCGAATCAATCCCAGATCTAGAAAACTATACTAGAGCTTGTTTTAGAAAAATGGATATCCAAATACATAAAAATCTCAAAAAAATAGGTACAATGGGACTCATTCACCACTAATGGTGAATGAGTCCAATTTTACTTTTCTAAAAACTCAAAAGTGGAATCTATAGCTCTTGGTCTGCTCTTTCTATTCCTCCAAGTGTCTGGATCTAAAACACTAATTTTTGGGACTATAAGTGACAAGTTTTGTGCATATTTTGATCTTTCCAATATGGAAATGGCTCCAAAAACTTTGTAACATATTCTTCAATGATTTCCAAGCCTTCAAAGCACCTAGATCTGCAATCACACAAAGAGTGAGAAAGAGAAATGTTGATTGTTAGGGAACGGGGGTTTTCCTTGGTCAAACCTCATTTAGGTAATTAAACCAAAATAATGAAACAAGATAATTAAGCATGAATATGAAGTAATGCAATTATAAACTTTCCATGATGATGTATCTTGAATTTATGCAACAATTGATGAAGAATCTTCCCTTGAATGCCTTAGAAATGAGCTTGAATGTTATCTTGATGACTTTGTGAAGACTTGAAATGATTAACTCTTGCTTGCATGAACTAATAACTTGAATAACATATGAAACAATTATTTTATGGCTTGTTTACATAGGTGAGTTACTCAAATGGTCATTAATTTGATCCCCAAGGCCGAAATTGAAGAAAATTAAACTTAAAACCTAGTTGTTCCTATTCAAGCTCTAAAAATAGCTCAAATGGGACTCATTCACCATCCCAGGTGAATGAGTCCCACCTAGATGGGAATTAGTCACCCAAAGTGTCGAATGGGTCCCGCAAGGGCCATTTTTCTAGCTAAAGTGTCAGGGAATGCATAAATTAAGTTCATATATTGATCTAGTTAGGTTTTTGATCAAGCTATGCCATGCAATGCACAATATGGGGTCATAAGGGCCTATTAATGATGATATAAAGGGTCATTAGGGTTAGGGATACAATTTTCAATGTGAAAGTGTGGTTAAATACACTCTACAACATTAAAATGAGGTCCACGTAACCTAGAAAGGTACACGATCTAATGTGAATGTGTAAAACACACTACAACGATGTGAAAATGCAATTAAATAAATTTATAACATTGAATTAAGGGAAAGAAAGGTCCATGAGACTTAAATGCTTAATAAAAGTGTAGAAAAGTGTGAAAGTGATTTACAATACTTTACAACATATTTACAAGACATGTATTATATTTAGTTTACAAGGGCCCAAGGTCTATTTGTCAATGTGTTATCCACATTAAAACATTAAATCAAGGCAATATTAAGCCAATATCACAAGGAGGGCCCAAACGAGACAAAAAAAGGAGGGTTACTTTTTCAGTGTCCACATTGTTTCATATGCATCTCAAGGTTTTTTAATAGTTCCAATCATAATGTCCCATAAATATTTTTCAATTATAAGTAGTTGTGTCTTTATTTTCCATTTATTAAAATTGTATCCTTCAAATTTACCAATAGTAGTTGAATTTTTTATTTTAATGACCTTACTACTCTAGAATATCTAAACAACTTCAAAATTTGAGACCTTAAAAGAGTTCTATATCAAATAAGGTTTTCACTCATGATTTTCAAACAAACATTATTAAAAAAAATTATACATCCTTAATAGATGTAGGTTCTAATGTGCATAACACATCATAAAATTTCAAATGACACACCAATATTATTTTAAAAAACTACTTTTCTTTATAGAAATGAAAATATTAAGAATTATACCCATTTAGTTTGTATTCATGCAAATAATATAAATTAAATATGCATATAATCTAGCCTAAATCAAACCAAATACAAGAAAACCTCATAAATATCAAGCACATTGCATTCTAATGTGTTGATATGTTTGATGTTGTTGCTCATGATTTCTATAGTATAAGTGTACGATCAAGATGTTTCAATAGAAATTTGGGCCACATAAAATTAGTAAAAGATTGAGTATACAAAGGGATGTAAGGTCTCTCATTTACATAAACTCCATGTGAGAAATCAATGGCCAAGTTGCATTAGTTAATGGATGGCTAGGATTAAACAAGGATTAAGTTTTGGATCAAAGGTTATAGGCATGGGACAGGTGTCACATGATGGATAAGGGATAGGATTAGGATTAGGACTATGAAAACATCCTTATGTGGGTGGATATGATTAAGAGGTCAAATGAGATGTTCACAGATAATATGGAAAATTAGTTTAGCTTTTGGGAAGTGTCTAGAGGTTATATGAATCTAGACAATGAGTTAGTTAAACATGTGAAGGAGACATTTGTCATATGAGGAAAAATTTAGATTATGATCCATGCGATCAAGATAAAGGGATATGATTAGATGTACAAGGATAGATGATAAAGTTGAATTAGATAATGGAGAATAATTAGCCTAAATTTAGTAATTAATTTAGTTGGAGAATTCTGCAATAAGGATAATGGATAAATTATCTAAATAAACAAATATTATTTAATTAATGGCTTAGGATAGGCTAAAATTATGTGTGGTTGGGTAAGGTCATATTTTAGGAGTCTACATTTTACCTCTCTTTGAGATGATGTTAGGATTAAGAGTACTATAATTTCAAAGAAGAATAAAACATAATGCATAGGAAAGGGATAAGGACTAGTGGCATGATGTCCTAGTCACTAGTGAGTATGAGGAAGGATGATGAGGAAGTATTGGTATTCCCTCTTGAGAGGAAACATGGGTTCAAAGAACATGGGTGTGGTATCAAAATGGATGAAAGTACTAGAGGATGAAGGTTGAAAAGAGGAAATAGATAAGAAAAGATGGGATAAGAAAAGGACAATGAAGATATAGATGGAGAGGGAGAATAAATGATAATCATGTTGCAATGGTATAAGAAACCTAGATTTGATATTGTACTTGACATTATGCACCACAGTATAAGGAACCATGATGAAAATGTGGCAATTACGTGATTAAAAGGTCAAAATGCAAACATATGGCTTATAACACCAAGATATGCAAGACCATGAGACCCCTATTGCAATAGAGTGAAAAATACCATTGATTGATGCAAAAAATGCAAATACACACAAGCAAAAAGAAAGCATGCACAACAAACTAAAAGAAAAATAAGATTATGCTCTGAGTCAATCTGAAAATTGATTGATGGATTGATTGATTGATTAATGATGATAAGGATACAAAATTTAACAATAAGAATAATGTGCACCCCAAGGATTGTGTTGTTAATGATATAAACAACATTTGGATTGGGAAGGATACATATTTATGATGATAATTTGATTAAAGTGGTCCAATAGATTTCAACTGACGTGGATAAAATGATAGATTGATTTAGGATTGATTACATTGGATGAATTTATTGGGATGTTTAAATTGGAAGGATATATAGAGGATATATGGATTGGATAAGGTAGGATTGGATGGATGAGATCAAATGGCAAGGGAGAACCAAGCCTCTAGAAAAGGAATAAGGGTAGGAGGATGGCTTAGATATGAGATAGATGGATTTATTATATGCATATGAGGATGAAGCTCCAAGGACTACATTGCAAAGGAGTAATATGCCCCACACTAAAGGTAGTACAATCAAGGATTATGGATTATGGAAAAGCATGCATGAGATGAAATGATGTGTGTAAAGGATAAGGATGGCAAAAGAAGTTCTAAAGGATTTCATTTGTAGGTGGAGCCCAAGATCACCATTTGCAGAATAAATCTTCACATAAACTAAGAGAAGCAAACTATGCTATTTCACCAGAAAGAGGGAAAATGAGATGACTAAATTACATATTGTACATCCCTTTAAAGGAAAAAAAAAAGGTAGTGAGTATAAAAATTCCCAATACAAGAAACAAAACTACTTGGAATAATTAATTAATTAATTAAACTACAAAAAGAAATCTCTCACTACTAAAGAAAAGGAGAAAAACCCTATGGGAAAAAATCCCTCTCTAAAAGAGAGAAAAAGGAAAAACAAGATGCATGGATGGAGGACTCAATCATAGCCCCCAACGAATACATGCATCATGTATATAAAATTAATGACCCTCCCATAAGAGGGAAAGATAGAGAATATATAACCCCCCTCCACAATGTGTAATCACCTACAAAAATGGTAGGTTATTGAAGAAAAAACATGATCCAATGTTGACAAGCAACTTGTCTCCCCTTTGTAAGAAACAAAACCAAATGCAAATGTAGGTATGCTTCCCATTCTAGATTGGAATTAGATAGTGAAACCAAAATATAGGATGATAATGTCTCTAAAATTTTCTCATGTGTCACCAAGACCTTGGAACATGCTACCATGAACAAATCAAGAATATGTCCAATCTGATGGGACTATAAAATTTTGCAAAATTTTAAGTGACCATGATAAAAAAAAATTATTTTCACACTTAGAAATGCACTTGAAAAATCTACCCTAGTTACCTACTTTGGAGGGTCATAATTCGAATCCCATTTTATTTCATGTCAAATCCCTTGGTGGGTATATTCATTTGTAATATCTGAACATGTATTTTTATTTCATCTTTTCATGATGAGTTATGAGAGGGTTTTGAAATGACAAGTTGGAGGGTCCCGGGACTATTTTGTTGTTTGCATACTCTCAAGCCTTCGAAGTGGCCTCTTGTTTAGACTAAAATTTCACAGTTGGATGATCATCATGGAGAATGGATTGGTGCTCTACATTCCCATCATATTTATATGCTCCTTGGTCCAGTTTTAGAGCCATAGGATCAAGTTTGATATTTTTACTAGGTCAAAAGCAAATGCAATTTGTTATGTTTTTACATTTGCATTTCTAAAGTGTTTCATAGGGGTCAACTTTGACCTCTAATATCTTCTAAAGAATTTGGATTGAAGGAAATCCCTCTTTAACATGCACAATGGACCTAAATGATCTAGTGTTTTTAGTGGTAGCTTCCCAAGAGGTGGGGTATATGTATTATCATGATGGGCCAAAAAATGGTGATATGATGGGTATGTGTAGGGGGTGAAGCCACAATAGTGGTTTACAATTGAAGTGAGGAAGGAAAACTCACAAAAAATGAATGCATGGAAAAAAACTTGATTTTAGGGGTTCATACAAACCTATTGGTTCGAACGAACCCTCTTAATACTTTCCCAGAAAAAAAGCCATCAAAACCCCTTAAAGAAGGGGGGTTCGAATGAACCCTAGTTTGAGCGAACCCCCTTTATTCCTCATCCCCCCTAAGACACAAAAAATCCCTGAATTATGGCACTTCGGAACTTAGGTTGAGGATGAAAATGGAGGAATATTCACAAACCCAACTAGAATCAGGCAGTCCTCAGAACGAGCTATCCAACGAATATAATTTTAATATGTTTTGGTTTTATTATGTATTTGGTTTTTTAGTTTTATTAAAGATAGGCTTTTCATCGAAAATGAAGGTATATGTTCTGCATATGTGAAAAAATAGTTTATTATAAAGAAAAAAATTGAAAAATATGAGTGCCCCAAATATTGAAGTCTTTTATCCAACAAAAAAAAGCTATGCATTATATAGTCGTGCTATGTCTGAATTGTAATTGGTTTGACTTCAAAACTTGATTAAAGAAAAAATATTCAATTAAAAATTGTCTAACCAAGTGGAAGCACTAGATATTGGAGTTATGGATATAAATTTGAAATAATTAGAATTTTATCCTTCATGGAAGAAAAGTTATGTGTTATACAGTGTGCATCACTTTTTAAAAATGTTTTTTTAAAAAAAAAAACTAGTTTTCGTGGGAGATGGGAAAAGAAGTGCAATCTGATTCCAAAATTCTTTTAAAAAAAAATTTAGAATCTACAAACAAAATATGACGAGACTCTAGTTTGCATCATCATCAAATTCTTCACGGTTTAGCCGCTATAGGTGCCTAAATGTGAAGATTTAGTTTTAAAAAATAATTTCAATGTCTAGTTTGGCAAAAAATTGTAAACCACTATTGTGGGATCACCCTAGGGCATGTGGCTAATGAACTTTTTTTGATGCAAAATTGATGAAAAAAAAGGGTTTCTAAAGGAGATTATCAACTTTCCACCAATATAAATTATTATTTACTTTGAATTTAATAAATAATTATTATTTATTTTCTATTTGAATTACAACTAAAGTCTTGATTGATAGGTTGATTGAAAAACATCTATAGCTTTCAAATGATATCACATTTTTTGAATGTGAAACATATGTCACATTCTATACTCTGCATACTATATGATTAAAAATAATAATAATTTCTTGAAGTTTTGACAAAGTTAAGGTGGTCAGACATACAAGTTTTTATATTTTTTAAAAGTTGCAATAAAAAATTCATAATTAATTATTTATTTGGAAAAAAAATACAAAAAATATGCATCACATCTAGACATGAGTCATCTACTTATATCTAAAATCTTATAAAAAATATTATCATTTTATTCTAGTTAGGGTGGTTAGATAGATACCTCCTCATTTTTTCCCTGAAATTTAAGTATTGTTGCATTGAAATTTTAAATTTTCACCAAATAGATTTTTTTTTTTTAAAAATCTAGTAGTTTAGAAACTACATTCAATTTTCTGTAGATTCTATTCTTACATATTTTAAAAATAATATAGATAAATTATTCAAATTTTTATGTCAAGTTTCCTAACTCTGATTTTTCTGATTTTTTTGCCACTTAAGGGCCTATTTTTTCCATGATCATCCTGCACATACTCGATGATTTGATATTTTTTCAAAGAGGTGACTTGATGATCCCTAATTGGTTTTTGACAGGTGAAGTTGTAGAAAAGTCTGAGTGAGCAACTTTGGCATTGAATATCTTGTACCTTGAGAAAAAAATTTCCAAGTCATTTGCTTCACTAAGTTCTTGGTTCAAATGTTTGCATGACTATACATTGTCATGACTTCATGAGGCTATTTGAGTAATTTTCCAGGGCAATTCTAGAGGCCACTTGACTTGTTTTGCTCATAGTACAAAGTGCCAAAAAGTGGATTTTGATGGTTGCCCACTTTAATTTTTTCATGCCAAATGCATATAGAGGCAACCTTAGATTAGTTAAGAGTAAAAAATTGTTTCAAAATGAAAAATATATTAGTTGGGACCTCAAGAGGACCCAACATGTGTCATGCAATTTGAGGAAGGTGTTGTTTCACTTGAGTTACAATGGGATAAGGCCACAACACTATTTAATCTTGCTAGGTTTCTACATAGTTGCATGATACTAGAAAGGAAAATCAATTATATAGGTCAATATTGTAAAGTTTCTCAATTGTATGGATGCATGTGTATTATTTTGCAGCCATGGCTTAGGCTTGAAATGAGCTCCAACTAAGCTTGGAGTTGATTAGGGTTACATTAAAAATGGGAAAAATCTCATTTAATGCTTTGAGTATGTTTGGCAATATGGAAATGGGGACATAAAACTGGCTCAATGCAAAAGAGCATGGTTAAAGCTACATAAAGTGAATCAATGGAATGAATTCTTGTGTTGAATTTTCACTTGGAAATTGGAAGTATTTCACAACTTTTGAAAGAAGATATTAAGGATGGATCCAATGAATAGGTCAACATATTTTGAGAAGGCTTACATGTTGTATTGTAAAGATATGGTGCAAACATTGTTGTGGATGAATGACAACCATTATGCTCGCTATGATAGGTCAGTTTGGTATTACAAAGTAAATATTTGCACAGGAACAAGATGTTGTTGTGGGAAGTGCCATTGTTTGATGCTCACTCAATGAATGAATCTCACACATACTACTTCACATAATGAAGTTTGCGTTAGTAGTGCAAATGTATCAAAAAAAATTTAAAGAAATTTTATTTATCACTGCACCCTATTGTCATTTCATCTTGCTTGAGTGTGTTGTGAAGTAGAAACATTGTGCTTGCTGAGTGGGTTGGTTTCATATTGCAAAGGAATTTTTTACAAAGGTATAAGAAGCTACTAAAGGAAACATCTTTACTCAGAGGCCCGATGTGTGGGTAAACCTCACACAAGTTTACTCTATGCATGAATAGTTGTGCATGTTGTAAAGGATGCATCAAATTTTTTGATGGGTGCTCTATTTTGGTGTATAAATCCTAACATCATTGTATTTAGCCTAAATATATTGTGAAGTTGAATAGTGGCAGAATTGTAGAGGAACGTGATTGCATATAATGAGAAGTACATTTGGAATACTCAAAATTGCATGTTACATTTTGATGTTGAGGATGCACTGCAATGAGTTTCCATCTTCAACACTTTGTGAATTCACTCTACATGTTCATCAAATTGTTTGTTGTTTCAGGCCCATACACGCATGGTTTCAATAAGAAGATAAGATGGAGTTGCATTTTGACTGTTGCAAATATTTGCTAAATGTTTCCATTGTTCAAAGAAGAAGAATTATTATGCGAGGAGTATAAAGGAATGGTGTATGGTGATGAGCTTTGAAATCCTCTATTTTGTGTATCACCCATCATTGTTTTGATGTGTCTTCTCCTCATCTCATTAGTGATGGGCGATGCCACGTACTCTCCATCATGTATCACTCTTTAGGGTCTCCATTTTCTCATTCTTTTGGTGATATGCAATGGTTGTAAGGCAGTGTTAGTGTAATATTTGGTGGGGCCCATGACTTTAATTTAATATTATCATTTGGTAATATTTTAATGGTGATGGATAGATGAAATGAAAAGCTCAGGGGTGAATTGAGCATATTGTAGCCCAATTTAATTTTAAAGCCTTCACAATAAAAGTAAAACTTTGGGTTGAGGGTAAGTTAAAGGAAAAGCACGGATAATGCCTTTTTACATAGCCCAATAAAGTGAATTAAATTATTCACTTTATGAAGCAAAAAAATTTAAAGTGAAAGGAAAGTCAAGTGTAAAATACAGTGGTGAATACAATGGCAATGAAATAAAATATTTCATGGGAATTTAGAGCCTTCACAAACTTGAAGTGAAACTTAAGTACTGGAAACATAATGTAAGTGCATAGATAAAAGGTTTCCAGCGTAGGGTAAAATCCTTCATAGATAAAATAGCTTTCATGGTGCAGGGTAGAAATGGAAGAGTAGGTGAAGTCTCTCATGAGAAAAGTATTTTTCAACTGTAGAATGAAGATGAATGATGGCTCCTAATGGTGGGAATATTTTTCTATTGTAGGGAAAGTGAATGATGAGGTAGGAAAACAAATTAAAAAATGATTTTTTTCTTTAAGTGGTCGGCAGTTACTGATTAATGGAGATAAATGTTTCCAAGTGTTTGATGGAGATATCCATTTAGGGTTCAACTAGTGATGGGTGTCTAATAGAAATTTGATTTGAGAGTTCTCTTCTTCTTCTTTAAAGAGTAATTTATATCTCATTTTTAAGCATTTTTAAATTATAAATTAGGTTAGTAATGTAGAATAGTGTTGATTTTGAGTCATAAATAGAGTATGTAAATTGTATTAGCTTGATTTTATGAGCAAGTGTTAAGTGTTGCCACAATAGTGGTTTACACTTTTTGGGAGATCCTAATTTTTGTTGAAATCGAATATTTTTAGAAAATATAATGATTTAAGCCTTGAAAAGTTTCATTTAAATGATTCAATTGAAGAGGGTTTGATAAAACCACCTTAGACCAATCCCCCTTGGATAGAACCCCACTAGTTTTAAACCATGCCTATAACAGAGTCTCCTTTACACCTATCAAAACCCTGATAAAAAAAAACTTTTGATTTACCTTTTGAGGGATCAAACGAATTCCTTTAAAATTTAATTTTTGTAAGAATATAGTCCTTATTATAACCTTCCAAAAAAGTATAATTTTAATTAAATTTAATTTGATTATTATATTTATTTTTTATTTCTTGTGAATGTAGGTTTTTCACAAAAAATCAAGCTCTCTATTCTGCAGATGTGGAAAAATAGAAGATTATAAAAAAAAATTGAAAAATATGAATGCAATAGATATTGAAGTCCTTGATCCAATTAAAAAATAAAAATTGAATTTTGATACATACAAAAAAAGTTATGTATTATACGGTCATGCAATGTCTAAATTGTAATTGGTTTGACTTTGAAACTTGATTAAATAAAAAATATTAAAAAAAAAACTATCTAACCTAGTGGAAGCACTAGATATTGGAGTTACAAATCTAAATTCAAAAGAATTATAATTTTATCCTTTATGGAAAAAAGTTATGCATTATATGGTGAGTGCCATTTTTTAAAAATATTGTTTTCTAAAAAAAACTAGTTTTCAAGGGAGATGGAAAAAGAAGTGAAATCTGATTCCAAAAACTTTAAAAAATATATATTTAGAATCTACAGACAAAATTTTATGAAACACTAGTTTGCATCATCTTCAAATTCCTCACGATTTAGCCGCTATAGGTGCCTAAAAGTGAAAATTTAGCTAAAAAAATTATTTTAGTGTCTAGTTTGGCCAAAACTTGTAAACCACTATTGTGGGATCACCTATTAACCAATTTTTATATCTTTGCAAGTATAAATCTTCCATTGGTGAGGAATTCTTCTACCCAATCTCTTAGATGTTTCTCATATATAAGTAACAAATTTAGCTGATTTTGATTTGCAAATGACTCCAAAATCTGCGGAAGGAAAGCAGTGATGTGTGAAGTACCATGAAGTAGATTTGAAATGTACTACCACAACTATTGTTTCTTAGTGTTGAGGGATTCCTTTTATTTTCCATCCTTAAGCACTCTCTCCTTCAGGTTAACTAGTGCAACATCAAAGAGATTCACATCAGCATGTCACATGCTTCTACCAAAATTGGCTTTTACCAATGTGAATTCGTTAACCTCAACCTGATCGGCATTCTTTTCTTCGGTGGTGCAGCTATCTCAATGACAACCTCAATGTCAACATTCTTCTCCATGTGAACTTACTTCTTGAGTTTCTTCTTTGATGTTTCTTGGTAGACGTTATCAAAATTTGTGAAGTCCAACTAATAAGAATATTTTTTCCTCTTCTTTCTTAGGAGGTTCTCAAGCCAAGATGAAGGGTCTCTACTAACTTCTCTAGGAGAATTAGTTCTAGCTTCAACAACTCCTAATGTATCACTTGGTGTTGACACATTGTGAACTAGTGAATCACCTTCTAAATTTATATGGATAGGAGAAGGCCTTAGTGATGGTGGGAGAACTAGAGATGCAGACACAACTTCTGGTGCATCTACTAATTGTTCCTACTAATTCTTGTTTTACTTCAAGGTCATTGTCATTCTATTAACCTTGGCACCTTCAAGAGGATTGATCATTACTTTAACTCTTGGTTTCCATCTAGAAAAGATAGGTAGTGATGAATGAGCCACTGGTGGCTCTATAACTGGAATGACTACCTTTTGTGTCCTCTTGCTACTCAAGAGTAGTTCATTTTTCTTGACAAACTGACTTGTTCTTTTCTCATTTGAGGTGCTCTCTTTAGTGTACCAATCAATTGGCCAAAGTGGCTATTGATCGACCTAATTCTAGAATATGTGGGAATTAGGACTTCTCCATCATCATCTGATAAACCATCCACATATTATGAAAAGAAATTAGCAATTGGAGGAAGAGAAAGTCTATTGTAATTGTGTTTGTCCACTTCAAACTCATCTTCACAATTAACCCAAAAATCTTCCATTATAGGTTTATGTGAATGATTTTGACCAAGACGAGCTACAAAGAGACCCCAAGGGTCATATGAACACCTTTCTTTGAAAGCCTTGAGATTAAGCTTTGTCAGTTCATTGTTCATCAACTTAGCATCGACTACTGATATACTCTATATATTCTCATATCAAATGGGAAACTGATGGTAGACTTGTTTTTTTTATGCAAAAATGTTTTCACTTCATTCACTTTCCTTAGGAACTCCATGAACACTATCTTATCCGTTGGATATCTAGGTAGCTCATAACTGGCTCACTTGAGAAGCTAGATACACACATGTAGAAGAATGTGGGGAATTGGATAAACCAATTATCCCAATCCACCATTGCCAATCTAGCATCTGTGTAAAAATGTATATGCAACTCATTGTCAAGATCTCTCACCATATGCATCACGAAAAGATCATTTACTTGCTTGAAATGTTGCTCTAAATGTGAAAAATCTAACTGTGAGTAATGTTCATACACACACTAAATGCCCAGAGTTCCAATGACATTCAAACCTCTAAACTTCCCTTGAAAGGCTCTCAGCTATTCAAGGTATTAAATAATGTGGAAATCATGGGCCTTGAAGAAGCCTATCATCTAGCTACAAAGAGTATCATTGATTACTGATGGCTAGTCATAGTGTTCTCTTTTGTTAACTGTGTCATAGTAAAAAGGACCCTTTGATTGGCATGGGATTAATTCATGATAAATTGGACTTAATGAGGCCTTAATCTAGTGTTGTGAGGCATTTTATACGTCCACACTAGGTCTTGGACCATTGCACATTGAACACAATTCTTTTAATGGTGTCTTGTGAAGGTGTTGTAAGACATTTCTACATTCTTCTAGACTCTATTGATTACAATTCACCTAAAGATCACCTTTTCATCACTAATCAAGTCCTATTTTGTGGTGTTGTAAAGTCTTATAACAAGATTTCACACTTTTCTAGGCATAACTCTGTTATTTATCCCTTTCTCATGCTTTATTTGGTCCTTTTATGCCCTCATATGCTTTAATTAAGTGTATTTTTTAATGTTAGCTTGACAAACAACATTAAATACAACTTAATCTCCGACACCCATTTTTCAGGTCCTAGGTGGGACCCATTCGCCATGGGTGGCAAATGAGTCTCCCTTGGTTCCAAATTCAAAATATTTTAAATTTCCTTTCAAGTTTTTATTCAAAAACACTTGATGTCAATTTGTGATGAGGATTGAATGGTTAACTAAGGCACAAGATTGTATAAATAAGTGATTTTCACCTCATTTTAACATCCAATTCAATTTTATAACCATTCTTCATTACTCATCCATAATTCTTCTATTTTCAAGTCAAGCAAGTTAGGGCTTTCTCATTGCAAGTCATCAATTTAGCTTCCTAAGACATCCAAGGGAAGATTCTACATGTTTTGTTGTATGCTTTCAATATCTATCATCATGGCAAGGTAATCTATTTCATTATTGCATGTTTCATTCCATTCTTTCATCATTTTGGTTTAATTACCTAAATGGGATTTGACCAAGGAACACCCCCATGCCCTAACAATCAACATTTCTTCTTCTTTCCTTATGTGTATTAAGATCTAGGTCCTTGGAAGCTTGAAAATCATTGTAGATCAAGTTGCAATGTTATTAAAGTCCTCTCTTCATTCAGCAAGTCAAAGAATCAACAAAATCTCATTTTTAGACCCATAAATTAGAGTTCCAGAAGCGGACACCTATAGAACATTAAAGTGTAGATTGGAAGCTCCAGAATCCACTCTTGAATATTCAAAAATTAAAAAGTGGACTCAGTTTCCATGGGTGGTGAATGAGTCCCATTTCCAGGTTAGTTTCATGTTTTCTGCATTTTCTAACGCCCTTTTGATAGAAACAAATTTTGGCTCAGTTTGCCAGAACTGGGACTGATTCACCTAGAATGGTGAATGAGTCCCTCCATGCCTGAAAAACATCATCAAAAACATTTTAAATTTCATTTCTAGTCTTCTTCAGCATTCTAGGTGCACAGTTTTAGTTTTATCATGTTCTATTATAGTTTTGCATTCATTTCTAGGTGATTTTGCAAATACATAATGTGGTTTCAAACATGTTGTCTTACCTTAATTTCTATTCATTAGTCAAATAATTTCATTAGTTTCTTGCATCTAGGAATTTTGCATCCTTTTCCATCCATATCACACTAATCTTTGAATGTAAACATATGCATTTTTGGACCCATCTTTCTCCTTTTAGTTGAAAAACCCTAGAAGTGCTAGAAAGAAAGTAGGTCCCAAAAATTTATGTTTCATTAACAATTTGGGACATGATGTAGAACATCCAAGGCTAAAACTTATTTTCTTCTTCTTTTCCTATTACTTGATTAATAAAAGTAATCGGGACTACAATTTCATCCTTGAACTCACCACATCCAATGTTCTTTGGCAAAGTGTTTCATTGGTCTTTCATCCACCTTTGTCCAATCCTTTTCTAGCATTGATCCTTTTTTGTATTCTATTCCTTTTCATATTCTTTAGTTGATACAATAGGGTAATCTATACATGGCGGAATGACAAAACATCTCTCAATGTCTCTTGGGTTGAGGTTGCAAACAACACACCCATTCAGTAATTGGATTTCTCATGAATTGGGATTGTAATGCTTGACACAAGCAATAAAAAACTCAATGTTTTATGCTCAGGTGGGAAAAGAAGTTTTTGCTAGCAACTCAAAATGATCAAGGTTCTTGATCATACACTATCTACGCCTTTCAAAGTGTGCAGATCAACTACTAGATGTACTTGATACAAGTCGCTATCAAATGTTTTCAATAAGTCATGAATCAAGACTAATTTGGTCTTGATTTCGATTTGAGAAAATTGCATACTGAAAAAATAAACTTTTGACTATGAACATGCCTATGTTCAAACAATTTTTGTACAAGTGCCAGAAAAAGCTTCATTGATTTTTCTTTAAAAAAAGGAAACTTTTTTGGAAAAGGTCGAGGTCTAGGTTTTGTAGACAATGCCATTCTCAAGAAACCCAAATTGTCTAATTTTGGAAAAACTAATTTTTTCAAGAACATGCAAGAAACCCTAAAATGTAGTAGTGAAGCAATTTTTTCAAAAAAAAGTAAGATATGGGTGTTATAGATATTCAGGTGTTGAATAGACCTAGATCGTCTATTTTTTGAAGAATTGAGTTTTTTTAGAAAAAAGAGAGATCTTCTAGAAAGATAAAGATCTTCTAGAAAGAGGGAAACCGTAGAGGTAAATTTTTTGAAATAATTTGAGGTTTGATAATTTTTGTGGAACCCAAATCGCTAGATGTTGAAAATTTTGAGGATTTCTTGGACATGCGTGATTTCCTAAAAATTAGAAGCCAAAAAAGTAGCTGTAACCTTTTCCAATCTTGAAGAATAATGGAAAAGTAGACCTAGATCGATGAAAGTTGAAAATATTTACCTCCTATTTCTAAAAAATGATACCCTAGAAAAATGGATTATGGAGAAGTGTGCTTTTGTGCAACCTGGACTCAAATAGATGAAGAAAGTTGAAAAATATCTTTGTTTGAGCCTTCAAATCTTATTGATAAGAAAATTTCATGTTTCTTTCTCATGGAGCTAACCTACAATTTTTGAATAATGGATGCTCAAAGGTTCTTTTAATAAAGTTTGGAGGTGACACAAGCACTTAACTCACAAAAACCCTAAATTTATGAGTCATCATGCAAAAATATCTATCAACTCAAAGAATCCTTGAAAGATAGGGCAACCAAAGCATGTATATGAGATATTTTGCAAAAAAAATTTGTCTATTTGAAGTTGAGTTAGGTGCCTTCCTTGAGATAAGGCATCCAACTTTTGTAGTGTTAGAATATTTTTTGAAAATTTCAACTTTTGCTTGATAAAGTGCCTCTGTTTGATCTTCAACTTTGGGCATTTGATAGATCTTATGAACTAATTAACAGAATCGTTAGAGCATAATTGAATTTGAGAAGGGTCTCCTAGAGGCTGCAAACCCTAAAAAGTAGTTTTGAGGGCTCAAAATGTTGGGTGCCCTTGGCTAGTAGAGGCACTTTTGTTTGCCAAACTTAACCATTTTTAATGATTTTCAACTTTGCCAATTTGTCTCCCATGCTTCATTTCCTGTTCGATCTACAATTGTTGGTGATTGATGAATTTGGTGATTAGGTTGAGATATTCATTAGAAATTATGAAGAATTTGAAAAAGAATGACCAATTTTACAAACCCTAAAAGCTAATTCTGGTGGCTCAAAACCCTAGGCACCCCCAGCTAACTAGGGCACCCATGTGTGCCAAAGTTATAATTTTTGTGAATTTTCTTCCTCTGATGAAACACCACAACTTGATCCACAATTTTGGTCATTTGAATGATCCTGAGAACCTACTAATAGATTTGGTGCAAAGCCTCATCAAATCTAAGAAGGACGTCTTGGAAGTTGTGAAACCTAAAACCTGCATTTCATGACTCAAAATTTTGGGTGCCCTTGGCTAGCAGGGGTGCTTTTCTTCACCAAACTTAGTCGAATTTTAGTTGCTTGATTTTTCTTTGACTTTCTTCATTTTTTCATTTGATCTTCATTTTCGAGCATTTTATAGATCCCGTGAACTGGATATTAGAGTCATTGGAAAACTTGCTCAAATCTAGAAAGAACTCGTTTGAAGTTGCAAACCCTAAAAAGTACTTTTCACTGCCATAAATCATGGGCACCCCTGTCTAGCGAGGGCACTTTTCTTCTCCAAACTTAGCCATTTTTTGATGATTTCCAACCTTCTCATTCTTCGTATTCACCACCTTGTCGACTATGTTGATCATCTTTGTTAACGTGTTAGGCATTTTCACCATTGCACATGCATGACTTGCAAAGATTGAAAAAATGACTAAGGCATTGATTGCTAGGTGCCTCCCTTGAAATAAGGCATCCAACATTTCCAAACTTAGTTTAAATTTTTTAATTTTAAACTTTTGAATTCTCCTCCTTCATTCGCCATTTTTCAAGCATCTTTCATCGTAGATTGATTTGTGCAACGTTAGAGACTTAGATTTTGACACCTAATAGCTGGCCATCCTCCATTGATGACCTTGGAGGTCCTAATTTTTCTCCTGAAAAAGAAAAATAGACCCATCAGAGAAAATGGACTTTTTGACAATTTTGATTGGACCCATGTGATCGTGATGTAAAAGCAACCAATCAAAATCAATTTGATCCATTTCTGCAAAGATTCTATTTTCAGCCATTTTCCCTAAAATAAGGGACCTGAAACCTTAATTTCAAAATTTTCCAAAATTTTGCAAGCATCCTTTTGACAATAAACCTAGAAAAACCTTTTGACCCATTTGTTCAAAAAAATTTAAAAATAAAAAATTATTATTTTTAGACATTTTGACTTTTTGACTTTTGACGACAAATTTACAAGATTTTGACCATTTTTACCAAAATTCCTTAATGAAGCAAAAATTTTAATTTTGGGTACAACAAGTGTAACCCATAAGTAAATAATTAGATCCCTAGTAAAAATCATTCAAGCAATAAAGTACACACATATTAAAAATGAAGTTCACTAGGAATGAATTTCGCCATGTACCAACATTCATAAATGTTTATCTAGGTCAATCGTGAATAAATGAACATAGGTAAGAATAACAAGAATTATGATACAAGTTACAACATAGTGTGAAGTGATAACAAAGGCCATCAAACAATTTAAAAATGAAATATATTAACTTCTTCATTGTCATTAATGTATAATATTAACTCATTCACTATCTTTTATATATCATTTAAAAGAGATAAGTGTAATCAATTATTTTCTGATTTATATGAAACTTGTTATGAGATTGTAAAAAATATATCTAATAATTATGATTTTTCAAAAGAATTATCGATAATTTCAAGATAAATATTTTTTTTACTAAATAATGTTTAATGTTATAAAATTAAAATAATCAAATTTTAATTTATTTGATTTCAATAATATCTGCCCAAAAATAAATATTAATAATTAAGGCAAGTACTAATAAGAGAAATTATTGATGTTACAGAGGACATTGAAGTTTGTAGAAGGTCATATAAGCAAATCATGGTTGCGAAATGCAAGGGTAGACAGGGCTCGGGAGTGAAGAGCAGGAGCAATTGTTGCGATGCTCGCCTTTCTTGTCCGACACTACACATTTCCAACTGCACTTACCAGCATAAAACAGATCCGTAAGTTTCTCAGGGATCCAAACACCACAAGAATTAAACTGACCGGACAAAATAACACCGACCCAAGCACCCCAAGAACGTAAATGGTCTAGAAACCCAAGGCGTTCAAATATTTCCCATACCCATATTACCAAATGATCCTCTAGTCTAGGTACACCGCAGAGGCGGTGGAATCTGGCCCGCGCCACTGTAGACCTTGCCGATTGACAGATAAGTCCGAAAAAGACACCGGTAGTAATGAAAATGAGATTTACCGAACCAATCCAACCAAAAGTCTTTACCTTATGCGCGAATAGCGTGTACATTACGGCGATAAACCCATAAGCTGTGAAGCAAAAGCTCCAACAAATCACTAAACCATTGACAGTCATGAAAAGCATCTTATCCCTTATGGTAAGCTCTGAAGACATCTGCCACATGATACAAACGAAGAGGGATAGAAAGAACGCTATGCAATCGGAAATCATGAAGATCTTAAAGGACGTGAAGGGCATTAGAAGGCCGGGCTTAAACGTCACACACTAAGCTGACAGATTAGTGTGTGGGCCCCGCTTTACCACCATCGAACTTATCCCGTTTCCGTTTCGGTGCAATTCCGTTGGTAACTTTTTTAACTGCAGGTGTAATCTTATAAGATACGTAAGATACGCAATTTTGTTAGGTATTTTTTTTAACTGCGCGTGTAATCTTCTAAGGAGTATTAAATGACTTACGTGAAAAGCAAAATAAGCACTTTAGTGTTAAAACACATGTATTATGTAAAATATATATTATAAATTATATTATATTTATATTAGATATATTTGATTATATATTGTATTTATATATTTATTTGATATTTAATTATTTATATAAAATAATAAAAAAATATATAAATATAATATCACATATATATTATATAGTATAATTTATTTTATATTATATAAAATGTAATATTATTTAATATATTTTATATTATATAAAAAATATATTAATATATTATTTATATATTTATTTCATATTCATCTATTCTATATAATATAATAAAATATAAATATAGTAGCATATATATTTTAAAATAATATAATTATATTATATTCTATTGTATTTTATTATATATTATTTATGTGTTTATAATATATATTGTATATATTATATTTATATAATATGTAAATAATATTATGTAAAAAATATATAATATATGAATATATAAATGCAATATAAATATATATACTATAATAGATAAATATATAATAAAAATATATAAATATAATACATAATATTATGGATGAATATAATATAATAAAATATAATTATTATATAAAATTTATATGATATTATATTTATAAATATTTTTATTATATATAATATAATATAATTTTATTATATTTATTATATTTTTATTATATATTTTTATTTAGATAATATATAAATATAATATAACATCAAATAATATCTTATATAAATATAATATATATAATGAAAATATATATTTTATATAATAATTATATTTTATTATATTATATTCATCCATAATATTGTGTATTATATTTATATTTTTTTATTATATATTTATCTATTATAGTATATATATTTATATTGTATTTATGTATTCATATATTATATATTTTTTACATAATATTATTTACATATTATATAAATATAATATAACAATATATATTATAAACATATAAATAATATATAATATAATTCCTAATATGCATTTTATACAGTAATATATATAAAATACAATACAATATAATATATATTATATAATATGACATTTTTTTATAAATATAATTATATTGTATTATTTTAAAATATATATGCTACTATATTTATATTTTATTATATTATATAGAATAGATGAATATGAAATAAATATATAAATAATATATTAATATATTTTTTTATATAATATAAAATATATTAAATAATATTACATTTTATATAATATAAAATAAATTATACTATATAATATATATGTGATATTATATTTATATATTTTTTTATTATTTTATATATAATAATTAAATATCAAATAAATATATAAATACAATATATAATCAAATATATCTAATATAAATATAATATAATTTATAATATATATTTTACATTACACTAAAGTGCTTATTTTGCTTTTCACGTAAGTCATTTAATACTCCTTAGAAGATTACACGCGCAGTTAAAAAAAATACCTAACAAAATTGCGTATCTTACGTATCTTATAAGATTACACCTGCAGTTAAAAAAGTTACCAACGGAATTGCATCGAAACGGAAACGGGGTAAAGAGGATGGTGGTAAAGCGGGGCCCACACACTAATCTGTCAGCTTAGTGTGTGACGTTTAAGCCCGGCCGGCATTAGAACAGGGCTCCCCAGCTCGTTCCTTTGCTTAGCATCCGTTTGGAAACCGCCTGGCATGGAGATGGCAGCGGTAAATGTCATGGTGGCCAACAGTGCTGCCGCCACAAGTTCTGAATTGCGTCTCTTGTCAAAAGCTGTGTTAGCCAAGTTCATCGCCCTCGTGTACTTTTCATGGCTCACTTGTGGCACACAGTACATGAATGGTTTCCTTTGGCTTGATCATCTCCCAGTTGTTTTATAATCCTGAAAGATTCGTGGTACTCCGTGACTTCTCTTGCAATGTCCAATGGTGTTTTCCACTCGCTGTTATATGCATGCTTGTTCACCGAAGGCACGCTAAGCAACAAATTCACCATCTACACGCAAAACCAACAAAACATGCATGATCAGTTCCTCAAAAAAAATCTCAATTGTGCCCCAAACAAATCTTTTTAAAGCCTAATATTGGGCTATGTAACTATACTTGGAAAGCTGCTTAAGCCCACTTTGATTGAACACATGGAAAGATCATGATGCAGGGCATACCTATATAATCAGGAATAAATGCTGGTTTCTGCTTTTCCAAATTATATGACAATCTAAATGTGAAAACAGGAAAGAGAAGAGGGGATCTTCCCCGAAAAAATACTTACGTGCTCATATTTGTTCCTTGCCGCAATGTGCAAAGGCGTGTCTCCAACAATAAACTGTATACGTTGGGGATCAGTAGCACGATTACCTTGATTATCGGATGGATTTGTAGCAGGCTGGTAAGGCTGATTGATAAGTTTTGACAAGTCTACACTTTTCCGAATTAAAAATTGAAGAAGTTGGAATTGGTTTAGCTCCACAATGATATGCAACGCGTTTGATGTCCGAGTTATTAAAAATTCAACAGCGTCTTTGAATCCCAGACTGATTGCCAGTTTTAGTGGAGTTTCTCCTTTTTTGTTTTCACAATCACACAAGATAGCATCGGATTCTAACACCAGCGGTTTCAAAAGATCCACGTGATCTTTCCTCACGGCTAAATGCACAGCCGTGTTGCCCTGGTTGTCCGTCGTTGTGATCAATTCCGGTAACTTTGCTGCTAACTCTCGTAAAAATTCTGCGTTTAATGAATGAACTAGTTAAGCATGAAAATAAAAGGAGAAAATGGCTTTTTCACTCTTAAAAGAGAGAGTGGGCAGAGAATAACCTGGGTATCCTGCCAATACTGCTCCATGTAAACATGTTCTCTCCTCCGGCGTCCTCCATTCCTTTAAACTTGAGGGATTATCATCTCTCACCAGGCCTTCCGCAGTGGTTATATCACCTCTCTCACAAGCTTTAAAGAAAGCCGTTATGTTCGCCATAACGGATTCAGGCTGCTTCTTCCACTACCGGGAATGCATTTGAACTTTTCGTTTGCCTTAGCTTTCCTTAAGAACATAAGTCAAAATCCGATTACGCAACAATGCTCATAATATCTTCCTACAATATTTGAATTCAAAGGCACGAGAAATAGTATTCGCGAAGTGGAAATTAATGGCAATTTTAAGTCTCTGCTCCAGTGTCATAGCAAGTCAACTAACACCTCCGTGTATACCAAGTCCACTAACACCTCCGTGTATACCATGGCTAGAAAACTTGAGTAAGTTTCGTTCGAGGGACGTCATCGGAGCTCGCAAGTATAATCACGCGAATTTAGTCGGCCGTGACCACCGGATGTAGTTTACAAGTATTATCTTGTGGATTTAGTAGTTTTGACTTCTAGTTTAGAAGATTTTTTTTTATTTATTAGCTTATAATTTTCATATGGTCATGTCATATCTAATTATCTAATCATTTCTTTAGATTCATTCATATTAATTTTTTATTTAAGACTTTTAGCTTTTTGTCTCATTTTATGTGGTTGATATGTATACTTATCTTTTGAGATGGTTATTTCATATATAATATGTGTTCAAACATTTGCCATATGAGCCAACATTTGTTGACTATTTGGAGAGTTAGTCTGTCATTTAGTTTTATCTTCCTACCTCTTTATCTTCCTACCTCTTCTACCTTGTTTTTATATGCAAAATATTCATTGTACATTTTAAACACTCTTATGGTATATGATAGGGATGTTTTTGTACTCATTTATTAACTAATAGAAGGTTACCTTATTGTCGTATTTTAATCTTGGCTTCTTTAACATGATATCAGAGTCATGATTGCATGTTCCTTCCCAAATCAAGGTTATTCTAGCACCTCGCCCTATCATTGAAACATTGTGGAGCCAAAAAAATATCTCCATTAAGTTGGAAAGGCCTAAGAAATGAAGAATTACCTTTTAGTTCATGAAAATCAATAAATTTTAAATTTTGCAACATTTTCTACCTATACTCTATTGTATGAAACAAAATTCCAATAGATTTCTATGCAACTATACAAATCTATGCTACAATTTTTTTATAAAAAAACATAAATATTGTAGAGGGTCGAGTAGCTCCTTGCCTATTTCACCATATTGGTCAAGAAAAATTACAAGAATTTTGAAAATTTTAGGTTAAATGGCTTGCATTTACAATGGTCTTTTTGGCTTATATTGGTCTTTCAACATGTTTGAATGGTTTGGTGGTCAAAATGTTTTGTAGGGTCTAGAGCTTTTGCACTAGCATCACCATTATTTTTTATGTTGATTTGGAAAAAAAATCTATCATGCTCTCTAGATGGCTTCTTCATGGTGTATTTCCCTAAGGTTGTGTAGTGTTTATTCATTCAAGGGTACATTAACTTCATGATGACATCTCGTTAACAAGTCTTCCAAAAAAGTCTACACCTAATTAGTTGCTTCCACTATCACCAAGGGTTTTCTCCACATGCAGCAGGATAGATAATAAAGCCTCTAGATGACTCACATATGTGCATAAAATCTTCCTAATCCCTTTTTTCCTACAATTTTAGATGAATAATATTCTATGTATAGAACCTTCTATATATATTGGCCTACAAGTTCTTGTTGGAAGATCAATAAAATAGTCTTTCATTATGTAGTGATGTGCTAATCTCATTGTTCACTAGTTTGAATTAATCTTTAGTTTCTCCTTGCATAACACATCTCCATACCATATAAATTGGATCTCTTCTCCAAGTTCTATCTTTGTATCTACCACTAGGCCTATTATTATACACTTGAGTATCCAATATAAATACTCTATTAATATACTTATCCCCTCATACTCCTTGTTGTTAGGGCCAATATAAGATTCTGGCTATACCCAAAATACTCTAGGTAGGCCCTTAGCTCAAGTAGTATAGCTCAAGAAGTGCACTTCCACTTAGCAGTATCCTTCTCACATGCAATCTCCTAACTCCTATCCATTTCATGTCTTTCTCATAAGCTTTGGGGCTCAAAGAACACCATAAATTTGTATGCTCACTATTATTACTAGCATTTATTGTAGCTTTTGATATTTTCTATAGTTGTTAGATATTTCATCAAACTACCAAACATACCCCCATACTAACCATCAATTCTTCCAATGGGGGATATTTTCATTTTTTATTTCTTGTAAATGGGGAGTCAATTTTTCATGTTCTAACAATTGAAGGAAGGCTATTTCCATCACAAATGCTATGGTGAAGTTATCTTTACAAAATTGTGTTTTTTTTAACTAATTTATGGTCTTTGAAGTCACTCTTTGTATGAAATTTTTTGACATGGCATGACTTTCAACCCATTTACCAATTTTTTAGAAACTTCCTTTAAACATATTTTTTAATGAATCAATCCACTAATGTAATTTTAATATTTGGAGAGCTCATTTTTGTAAATTATAAAAATCATAATGCATTATAAACAATTGACTTAGACATCCAATCTTAATAAAATTGCAATTTATCTTGCATATATTTCTAATGGGTATTTGTTCTAGTTCTAATAATTTGGAGGGGGGCAGGGGGAGCTTGCAACTCTAGATTAATTTTTTACATATTTAGATCACGTGTCTAGAAATTATAAAATTTAATTTGAATATTCTAGGAGCAATAATATTAGAGATGGTTTATCTCCACATGTCTCACATCATCTCATACAAATCCTCTGTAAGATCTCATCTCTCACATCACCTATCGATACATTTGAATCTAGTGTTGATATCACCACGACTTCAAATATTAAACCAAGACATTAGCATTAGCTTTCCACATTTTCCACCAATGATTTTTAAAGTGGATAGTATTCACCACTTGAATAATAGTTGAAATTGGGGATTCAAAATTTGGCTAATAGTACAAGTTGTAAGGTGCCTTAAATTGCCAAATTTAAACAAAATTTTATTTTAGTCCTAGTTAAATCACCTTAACATTTATTCTATTAAACTTTTAAACTCAAGAAATTCACAAAAATATTTGATACCTAATTAGATCAGTTTCACCTAAATTTTATAAGTTTTAGTAGAAAATGAAATTAACTCACCAATAATATTATATAATTATTAGTTACATTAGCACCATATAATAGAAATATTAATCACCAGCATTGATTTTATTTAGAATTTAATGTTTGGGATTGTATTCAATTGGTTAAAATGTACCCATGGAGCTCCAATTCCCATTTAGCCCAAAATTACATTTAGGTTGTTGAAGATTTATAATCTAATGGTTGGAGTTAAGTTATGCGGGAAAGATATACTCATATATAGCTCTAGTACCCATGATGCCTAAAATAAAAACAAAAATATTAGATCATAAATAAACACAATGGTTGTGAAAAAATTTATGGTCAATTTAAAATATTCAATGTTTAATTTAAAATATTAAGGAATTATAAACATAAGCACTACACCTAAAATTAGTCAATCACTTGCACCTTAAGGCCCTTACATTTCCTTAAGAATTTAATTTTGTTTAAAAAAAAGGATTCACCATGGAAATTAATGCATTTGCTTATTTTTTGTCAAGACTCATCAATATTCTCTACAAATTTATAGTGTTCTAAAAATAATTGCTATTAAAATTAATATTTTTTCTAAAAAATGTAAAGGGTTGCAATAAATTTTTTATTTTTTTAAATATTCATTGAGGTTTTATATCTCTTTTTAGGGGATATTTCTTAAATTTATCATTGTTTACCACAATGGGATGTATTTCTACTTGACATATGATATTTGTTTGTAGTGTTTTACATTGAGAATTTGAATACAACTATTAAGGATATTTATCTTCCATTTCATGATAGCCACATCACACCATTAAAACTATATCTTTGGATCTTTCTCTTTTTTTCTTACATTAGATTCTATAGTGATAGATTTTATAAATATTCAAGATTTCACACATAGAACTTATATGTCATCTATTTGGACATCATCTACAATAGTACCATATTCTCATTAGTTTAGGTATCACCATATATCCATGGTTTCCATACTTGAATCCTATATGGTACGTGATTCATACATTCATCATTTTTCAGACGTTAGCATTCTCTTGGGGATATCCTAAATACATTTGGATTATGTACAAAATTTAGAGACCCTAATCCTTCTTGAAATTTATTATATAGAATGTGAATAAATCTTTCATACACTTGGGTTGTTTCTTCCCAAGGGGGTATTTTTTTCAACATTCATACATAATCTTCAACGCGTAATATTGAGAATATATACCAAGAATACATGAGATATTTTGAGAGGAGATTGAATGGTTTATCTTCTCATCTCAACTTTCAGATGCAAAAATTCTTCACATGAACTCATTTCCTTCTTGCCTTCTTGGAGGGGTAACCTTGATGTTCTCTCTTTTCTCTCTTATAGGGGAAAATTTATTGTGCTTATGCAATAAAAGTATTCCTTAGGGGATCATGATAATTCCTCATTGTATTTCATATATTTTTCATTTTTTACATTTCCATTGCATCATTTCTATTTTGGAAAGAAGGATTTTTTGTTGGGTAATTATTTATGATAAATATATATATGGGTACTTGACATGGCCTAGTAGTTGGGACACACCATCATTGTATTTATTGTTCGTAAGTTGTACTTAAGGGTTTTGTTAGTGTCTATAGGGTTATTTCATATCTAGTTAGATAATCACCCTTTCTAGATTGACCTATTCACACTAGTTAAGTCTCTACTTAGGTTTATTAGCTTTTTGTCCCACTTCATGTTGTTAAAACACATGTATTCACTTTTTGAGACAGCTAACTTTCATGCATACTATTACACCCCAATTATAGAGTTACTATTTACTATTACTACATAGGGTAAATTTGAATGTAACATGAATTCTAGAGATGAATAAATTATGCTTGTACCTTGTTATCAATATGATTGTTATCTCATTTGATGATTGTCTCATTTGATATTGCCTCAGTTGATGTTATTCATGGTGAAATATTGCATATAAGTTAATGGAAGGTTATTGAATTATTATTATTCTAACAATGGAGATGTTTATGTATACTTCATATGTTATGAACAATTGATTGTTGTGTGCATGCGTTAATGGATGCAAGTATGTGTTCCATTCCTCCAAGCGGAGGGAAAATATCACTCGGGAGAAGATCTTGTTTAGGTAATTGGTAAAAGTAAACTATCTGAGCATATACACACACCACATTATAATGATTGAGTGGATTCAATTTGTGGATAATAAGTAAGTCATCCCTAGTCGTATGTTTGCATTTGAGAGTCTTGTTTACTTCTGGATGCATTGGGTGATGATTATCTATTTGAGCTTTTGAGATCTTTTTTGTGCTATTACGATCATATGGATAAGTGGGATGTATGTGGAAGTATGTTTATATATATTCACGTGCATTTCAATGGGATCTAACAACATGTATATGCATATGTATAGATATACCACACATACACATTTATTAATATGATGGTAAACGTGAATAGCTATATGTGAAAAAGATGTGAAGATATATATATATGATGTAAACGTGAATAGCTATATGTGAAATAGATGTGAAGATATATGTGTGTGTGTGTGTGTGTGTGTGGAATGTGTTCTTACATTATAGACTTATGAAATATATATATATATACATACATGTTAAGTATTTATGTATACATATATATATATATATGTATATAATATATAATATATATAAATATATATAATAATATTTATATTAAATATAATATATATGTCAATTAAGATCGACTATCTCTTATTCGTTAAAGTTAATTCATAAGGCTTTTTTATAGTCAATATAGACTATGGAATGAAGGTCGATATTGACCATGTCTATGGAATTTGATTTAAAAGCTTTTGACAACTAGTGGAAACCAATTATCATAGTGAATGAAACACAATATATGGTGTAGCATTTCATTTGATATTGCTAGCTATAGAATGCTAGACTTGGTCAACGTGTTTAATGAAACCATGCTTGACTTTGTCTCATGTATTAAACTTCTTATGTCAATTCATTTAGCAAATGTGTCAATGTCAACCTACTGTCATTATTTGGAAGTTGACTGAGTTTTACGACACCAAATGTGAAGGAAATAGAATAGTAGATCATGCCACATTTGAGTTTGAATTGTTGTAGATGTCTTCTCATTGAAAAAATTCAAATTCTCCATGTACATTTTGATTAATTCTTTGAATTGCTATCATGGAAACAAGTTGATCTATAGGAGGTTTGCTGAGTCTGAGCTTATTCAATCATTACCTTATTGCTGAGTTGCTTTGAAAGGATTTTGTTGTCATTTTACATTCCTAAACTATAGGCTTTGAGGTTGCTTTGTTTCTCTATAAATAACTAAACCATTTCATTGTGAGGGACACATTCTTTCCCAAGAGATATACATCTTTTGTAGTTCATTATTCCTAAGTTATAAGCAACCGTTATTACCTTATTTTATGAGTGAGATAGAGAGTGTTATATTGTGAGTAAGATGTAACATTTATGTTTGAGAGAAGTGAGCCATCAACAAGTGAGATAGAGTTGTTTGTGAGAAGTTGATTATCAAGCTAATTGTTGTTGGAGAGGCTACATTGTTGTCTTATTTTGGATAAGTGATAACAGGTATGAGGATCACTTCTTCTTTGTTATTTTATTTTGAATGATGTGTCTTGCATGCATGGTTGAGATGTCTTTTCCAATATATGCATTAGTGAATGTAGATTATTTTGAAAAGGAAGTTAAAGCTACTGTGTTGTTTTCATATTATGCTTTTATGTACTCCATAGTAGGAGACGGGTGTTATCATAGGTATTATATACTAGGTATGATTGAACATGAAAAGAACATATGGTGCATTTAGCTAAGTTATTGATTTAACTAGGAAAGCTTGTGTTTACTCCTAGGCGAGATAATCCAGTATGGGAGGGAATTTTTTTACTTACTTGTTAGTAGGGTTATCCAAGTATTTAGGTTATCTTTGGAATTAAGGAATATCAATTGAACGGAAATACCTAGGTTGTGAACTTACAAGATAAGTAGGTTTATTCATAGTAGATTAATATGGTTGTAGGTTATCTAGGATGATGGGCTATACATTGAAGGAAATACCTATGCATAGCTTATGATAGCCTTAAGTCAAATCGAACCTGAGTAGTGTATGTGATAGATGATCCTTAGTAGAACATACTGAATGAAACACTTTGGCGAAAGTAGCGTGATGAAATTTGGCTCCACTATCAGTTCACCATGATCCAATATTACATGTTAGGCATATATTATGGGATTACAAGTTCTAGTTATGTAGGACACAACACTATGCTTAGTTGGTTGTCGTTATCGATTGCTCTACCAATCTCTTTGTCAAAGGGAAGGGCCATATATCAAATGATAGATGTGCAAGGGACCACATTATGAGTCTATGGTTTCTAGGAAAAGTCGCTGAGTGATGCTTCTCCTCAATAGCAGGTGACAAAAGAACCAAGATTTGAAAGGAAGGATCCTAGACTGTCTTACAACTATTTATGTTAAATCTCTTTGAGCTATGTGTGTAAATTTATGTTTCTTACATTGAAGTATTATATGAAATGAAAAGTAATTCATGTTGTAACATGTTATTCATATTGATTGGAAATATCAATAAAGAAAAGAAAAAAAATTATTGCATTGGCATTGTTACTTAGTATATTTACTCGTTTGGTGTAATTTAGAAATTTTACTTCATAGAAGGGATAGTACATTAAACATACCTTATATATAATCAAAAAATTGTCATATGAGAAAAAAATAATTATAGTTTTGGAGGGGTATCCATTCATTCAATCCTATCTTCATATCTTCTCTACCATGCCTTTATATGCAAGGAACTCATTGTAGATTTGAGAAAATTAAAAAATTATAAGATAGATATGCTTTTGTGCTTATTTCTTCACTAATGGAAGGCTATCTTCACATTGCACTCTAATCTTTGCTTCTCCAATAATTATTCGATGTAATCTATTATGTTATCATATGTAGAAACAAAAAAGTAGTTTTTTCCCTTACTTGCTTTGATAATTGACATTAAAACTGAATTAATGGTACTTTGGAATAGTGTTGTAATGTGTTGTACACATTCACATAATTATAGGACCTTTATTTGATTAAAACATGCTTTAATTGGTCCTTTCTAAAGGTTTTGTGAAGTGTTATAATACACTTTCACACTTTTCTAGGATTTATTTGCTTAATTAAGATTAATGGACCCCTTCTTAATAAAATGTATTTAAATTTGTACCTTATTTGGGTGTTGTAAAGTGTTGTAAAGCACTTTCACATTTATTTAGGATTTTCTTAATTAATTGTGGTCAATTGGAGTAATTAACCCCCTTTAATTCAAATTTAAGCCTTATTTATGGCACCTCTCGAAGATCTATCCTGACACCCATAATTTAAATAATATAACATTTAATTGGGAAAAATTAGGTCCTGGAAAATGGAGTCATGACCCATTCACCCTAGGTGGTGAATGTTTCCTCCCTTAATAGGATCCCCCTTTTATGAGTTGATCTGAAATGGGGTTTTAATTCTCTTTCCATCCCTCAGGGCTAGGTCCTGGAAAACTGAGCTAGGACCCATTCGCCCTAGGTGGTGAATGGGTCCTCCCTTCATGAGGACCCCCTTTTCAAATTTAATTCTTGCAAGAATTTAATAAATTTTCTTCTAGATTTAGTGTCAGCCTTAAATGTTTGAATTTCAAAGTTAATCTCCTAATTTAGCATAAATAAGGGGTTAATTAACATTGTTTCTCCTAGCAATTTTATGAAGCATCCTAGCAAGTTTATGAGACATTATACAAATTTCAAGAGAGTGTTATAGAGCATCACAAGAGAATTCAAAGGGAATTTCAAGGCATATTTCAGGAGTTTATCGCAAAAATTAAAGATCATTTCATCATGACAAGGGTTTGATGCATTCATTCATGTTGAGATAAAGAAGTGGATGTAGCATTGAAGATCTACTTGCAAGAATTTTTCACATCATATTCAAGGATCCAAGATCTACATTCTTCATGGCCACTACATGCTAGTTTTCAGATTTGTTTCACAAGACATCATCCAAGGTGATATCAATTGCATATTCCATGTTTCATGCTTCATTCCTTTATTTTATCACTTGGTTTAATTACCTACAAGGGGTTTGACTGAGGAAAACCCTCATTCACTAATAATCAACAATTTTTTCTTCCCTTGAATGTGTGATTACATATTTATAGGTTGAAGATCAAGTGGAGGAAAGATTTGGAGCAAAATTGTCAAAGTTGTCAAGTTACAAAAGTTGTCATTCAAAGTGAAATAAAGAAGAATTAAATCTACAAAATTAAGAACGGGGTTTCAAGAGTTGACAACCAAGGATCTGAGAGTCTAGACATCAAGGAACATAACCCAAATCTTAGTTTCAAAAACCCTAATAAGGACACATTTGCCACTAAAGGTGAATGAGTCTGTTGTTCCCTAAATAATAGGCTTCTTGTAGCAAGGTACACACCATTTTATGCTCTAAAACTTCCCTCATAGTTTCTATAATATTTAAATACCATTTCTAATTATTATTTGCATCTTATTGCACACATAATTGTAGTGATTTAGTGTGGAAAAATTAGTGGTCTATCCTCTTTCTCATGCATTTGGGTTTACCCTATTTTTCAACTAATCATTATAAAGGAGAAATACAAATTTCATATAAGAAATAAATTGTATATACATTTAGATTTAAAAAAAAAAAAATTATAAAAAATTATCCATCATTAAAAAAATATAAATATTAAATTAAAAATTCTTAAAATAAAAATATAAGAAAAATAAATACCAAAATATTTTATATTATCTAAAAAAATATAAAAATATGATTAAGAAAGATAAAATTATATTTTAAAAAATTTAAATAATAAAAAGTAGAAAAATATAATTAAAAAGATAAGTAAAAATATTTAAGAAATAAAAGAAATCCGTAAAAAATAAAAATATATTAAACGATCTTTAAATAAATATTTATTAAATTTTTTAAAGAAAATAAATAGAAGGACCAACAAAATAGAGCATTTATGTTTAAAACATATATTAAAGTTAAGAAATCCAAATTAAGTTTACAAAAAAAAATGGAGGGGATAGTGTGAAAAAAAGTTATAGTTTAAGATAGATAGAAACATGATATAGACTTAGAAATGAATATTTATGATGGAAATGATATTTCACTTTTTTTAAAAGAAAATGGAAACTCGTTATTATATTTATAATTACATGAGTAATTACAAGTATCATCTTTTAAATTTACTTGTTTGTGACCATCGTATTGTTAGAGTAATCATGCATTAGCTAATAATTAATTACTCTTTAATTTATTATTATTCTAATTTATTCTCATGCACTTAAGCTAAAATTAGGAGTTCTTTTATGCGTGGAATTGAAGTTTGGAGAAAACAATCAATATTGTAGACAACTTGCCACAAGAAGATAAAGAAGTGTTTATAACAAGTAATCCATCAAATGTGACTCCTTCCACACCTATTCATGGTCAAAAAAGTGGTCAACAAATGACACCATCAACAAGTGTAAGGACAACCCCATGCATTCTAGCATCTTCTCCTTCAAATGGACAACAAACACCAACTCCAAGTGGCATTCAAGGTGCAGGACCAGCAAGTCCACATTCCAAGGGTTCTACATCAAGTGACATGTCAAATCCTACATTGGAAAGCTTAAGAAGACAAAAAATCAGAAGTATAAGAGACATTTATGAGAAAAATGAAGGTGAGAATAATGTTGGCCAGATTTCTCTTTCTGCATTTTATTCACAAGTAGAAGATCCAATTCATTTTGAAGACACAATTAAGCATGAAAAATGGGTAAATGAAATGGATGAAGAAATTGATGCAATTGAGAATAATAATAGATGGGAGTTAGTTAGCCATCCAAAAGATCAAGATGTCATAGGAGTGAAATGGGTTTGTAAAACCCAGCTGAGTGGAAATGGTGATCTTCAAAAACATAAGGCAAGGCTAGTTGCTAAGGGTTATTCACAACATCCTGAAGTTGATTACAATGAAACATTTGCTCCCGTAGCACATTTAGATATTGTGAGAATGATACTTTCCATAGAAGCTCAAAACAAGTGGCTTGTTTATCAAATGGATGTAAAATCTCCATGCTTAAATGGTCATCTTGAAGAATTTTATGTGGAATAGCCACCTTGGTATGAGATATTAGGCCAAGAAGACAAGGTTTATAAGCTCGAGAAAGAACTATATGGTCCTAAGCAAGCCCCAAGAGCTTGGTACATGTTGATGAATTGGTATTCTTAGGTGATTTAGCAATTGATTTGTTTAAAGGAGACATGAAAAAAGAATTTGGAATAACTAATTTAGGTCTCATGAATTATTTCCTTGGCATTGAGGTGAATCAAAGTGATAATGGCATTTTCATCTCCCAATCTAAGTATGCTAATGAAATTTTGAAGAGGTTTAACATGGAAAATTTCAAATCAGCTCCAACACCAATTATCACATGTCTAAAATTAAGCAAGGATGATAAAGGAGCTAACATTGATCCAAATTTGTATAAAAGACTTGTTAGTTATCTCATGTATTTAATAGCTACAAGGCTAGATATTATGTATGCAACTAGTCTTATCTTAAGGTTCATGGAGTCTCTAAAGGTCTCTCATTAGCAAGCAGTAAAAATAATTCTTAGATATGTGAGTGGAACAAGGAATTATGGTATCCAATACTCAAGCTCAAATGAGTTCAAACTCATAGGATACATGGATAGTGATTGTTTTGGAAGAAATGATGATAGAAAGAGCACATCTAACTTTATGTTTTTCACTTTGGCACTGGTGTAATATCATGGGCTTCAAAGAAACAACCTACTGTCACACTTTCATCTTTTGAAGTAGAGTATGTAGCAACAATAGGGGCATCATTCCAAGTAGTTTGGATGAGAAAAGTGTTAAAATATTTGAAACATGAATAAGAAGATGCAACAAATATATATTGTGACAACAACTCAGCCATAACATTGTCCAAAAATTAAGTCTTTCACAAGACAAGCAAACATATTGACACTAGATATCATTTTATTAGAGAGATGATTAACAATGGAGAGATCCTTTTGGAATTTTGTGGGTCTCAAGATCAATGTGCAGATATATTCACCAAGGCATTAGGGAAAGAAAAAATTTTCTATCAAAGAGATCGATTAGGCATCATCAATGGCAGCAATTGTGATTAAGGGGGAGTGTTGGAATTAATCCCAAATACTTTCCCACCTTCATTTACTTCTCTGTAGACCACTTCCCTTTTTGCTAGCTACATTCTCTCTGCTTGTAAATGCAATATATCTTCTCTAGCTTAGATCCATATTAATCTTCTTCCCGTTGACTGCACTAGGACAATTTTCCTTGTGAATTAATTATATAAATATATCCCTAAATCTATTCTCACATTTATTCTACATTGGAAAAGACTTACATATTAATTGTAATTAAATGCTTTGTTTTTTCTTTCTTTTTGTTGGTCATATATGGGTTTTGGTTGTTCTTATTTGTAATGATTTTTTTTGAAAGAGATCAGCTAATATATTGCTGTAAGAATAGCTCTTCAAGCTGTGGCTAATTTTTCTATGAAATTTTATGAGTGATCTACTGCCGCAGTAGTTTGAAGAAATCAAAATAGGAGATTATCTATTTCATTATTTTTTGAGTAATATTAAAGAGTAGAAACTCTGTAAGTAGTATGGTGACAGTCATTTGTATGAATTGAAATAGATATGAAATACAAATTATTTTGAAATTTTTATGTTCTATTTTCTACACTCTATATTGGATTTATTTTTCTCCTATGCCTCTCCCCTTCACAAGCCACAAAAATATAATGGAGGCCATGAAGGTAGATTTACGCACAAAGGTAAAATGGTGACTACACTTCCATGCACTTTTTTAACCTCAACACCTCCTCTATGGCATATGTCATCATAGGAGGGGTAGCCTTTTCCGAAATTTAGCTCTTGGTCATATGCAATTTAAGTCCATGGTTATTTCAAAGCTTAAATTTCTCAAATTTTTTCCTCTTTTTGTTAAAATTTTACACTAAAATGTTTTTTAAGCAAATCTGATTTTTTTTGCTAGAAGACAATATTTTGTAATTGGTGGAAAACATCAAACTATCATATTTTTTTCTTAATTACTCATAATTGAGTATCATTTTTTGTAAAAGTGTTTTTTCTCACCACAAACTCAAAGAGCATAATATCACACATTCTATAAAGTGCTTGTTTATTCCTCTTTTAGATTGGTTACAAGCACTCCTTCTATAATATGTCAAATTGGGAGGGGTAAACAAATAATCAAGGGGGATAATGTGTGTGGACTATTTTCACACTTCCTCAAGAAGTGCTTTTGTGTGTTGTGTTTTCTCTTCACTTTTGGATGCATTTCTAAGTTCTTCATTTCCACATTTCTACTAAGGAAACTATCTAAAGTCTAGGGTAAGTGTACCAAGATGGTTCCCAAAAAGGGGGCTTAAGTGGCCACTTTTTTTTTTAAATCAAGAAATGCTGACCTTGGACATGAAATTGAGGATAGTTACACTCAAAATTTTGAGATGGAACAAAAACAAGGATCGAAGTGCTCTGAGTCTACTTTCTAAACTACTAATTTATTTTGAAAAAGGTTGAGATTAAGGGTTTCAAAAGAGGGATGTACACAAATTGGTGTTGTTTTTGTCAGAAAAACATAACATAGCAACTCTTGTACAACCTGAGCACGGTGCACTTTTTTGTAGTATTTTTAAAATTGCTATGGTTAGAAGTTAGCTAGCAACATATAGTTGATGCACAATTTTTCTAATAATTTTTAAATGAATATTTGATTTTTTACTAATTTTCTAAGTGGGAACTTCTTGAAAAGCATAATTTTGGCCGTGCTCCCCCTACAAATTTTGGAAAATAATTGATTTTTTTTTTCTTTTTTTCAAATTTGTAGAATGGAGTCTAGTTTCTAAAAATGTAATTTATTTGAAATTTTGATGAATGATTAATTTATAACAAAAAAAACACCAATCATTGCTTTTTGGCAAAAAACAAACATACAAACAAAATAAATTATGGATGAAAGGCTTAACATTGTCAAAAAGTGAAAAAAATTACATCATTGGATAGTTAAGAGAGAACCTAACATTACCCATGTTTTTTATTTTGTCGATATTGAACTAGATGCAATCTTGATGGTGAGCATGGACCCGATTATGTGAAAAATTATAGAATTTGCAAAAACACGTCTTTGGCCTTGTTGGGAATGCCCTCCAAGCCTTTGGGTTGGTATTCCAAGGAAATTACTTTCACTTTTTTCCTTGTTTTTAACGCGAAATAATGTGAGCGCGTTATAACACACTCGCGTTTTTTAAAACTTTTTTCAAAAGTGGCCAAAAAATTGGTACCCAACTTCATGCACCCGCCCTCTAGTAGTATGGAGTATAATATTATTGTACTACCCCTAACACCTTTCAATTATCATGATTGGAAAATGAAAGTAATTCTTGTTATTAAGAACAAAGGTTTATATAGGGTAACTATGGGAATAGAGAAAGAACCTACAACAGCTAAAGACAAATTTTTTTTTTCAATATGTTTGATCAAGCATTTTGATTTCTTTGTCTAAATTTAACTCATGAATTGTTGTTCCATGTTGATAACTTGAAAACACCCAACAAATTCTACAAAAACTATTTGGGAAAATTGATGAACTCAAAAACCACGAGTTGGAAAATAAACTCCTAGGTCTTAGTCCTAGGAGTTTTACAACTTTACAAGACTTTTTAACTAAATGTATGTAAAGATGTAGATTAAAGATTGTGGAATAGACAATAAATTGGATTAATTAATCTTTTCTATAATTTCCAAGATAGGTCCATATTTTTTTGTGTTTGTATCAACCTTTTACTCTGCTAAATGGGCTCTTGGAGCCTCATGGTCAATGCAAACACTTGAAAAATTTATGATTGTTTTCACAAGGGAGAAATAAAAGATAACTCAAATGGATACTTTGAAGTCTACTAAGCCTCAAGCCCTACTTTTGGGGAATGAAACAAGAAAAAACTTCAAAAGGAGATAAAAAGAACACTAAAAGGGACAAGGAAGTTAAGAGTGAAGCAAAAATTTACAACTCAAATTTTTTTTCTCAAACTAAGTCAGCTATTAAGAGAGTTAATTGTGCCTTTCATAAAAATCTTAGAAATGATGAACACTAATGCATTACGAAACAAGTGGAGTCTCTACTTTAAATTCTCAAAAAGAATAATATAGGGATACCTGATTCTATCAAGGCATCTTCATCAACATGGGAAAATACTAAGGACAAAAAGAAATCAAAGGGAAAAGCCTTAGTTTCTACAACATATTCATCTCCATCATGGATTATAGACTTCGGTACTTCAAAACATATGGGTTCTTCATAGGTTTTTTCTTCATCACTAGAGCCATCAAGTATGTCCACAATCACCTTAGCTGATGATATTCTAGCATTGATAAAAGGGAGAGGGTATATTGATGTTGGAGGAACATTTTCAAATGTTATAAGTTCACCTTCACTATCAACTAATCTCCTTTTAGTGAATCAAATAACTCATTTAGGGAAGGGTGTCACGATAGTAAACTTCTCTCCAAATTCAGTTGAGATGAGGGAATTACAAAGAAACAATTTGGTAGCAATAGGGGAGGAAAATCACCAATCCAAATTATATATGTTCTCTAATTTTGTCACAGATATTTCTCCAAAAGAACTACTAAATAATTTAGATGAAGTTAGAAAATTATGGAATGAGTGATTTGGACATCATAACTACCGCTACCTTGAGCAACTATGTCAACATAATATGGTTAAGGGATTACCTAAGGCTAAATTTTCTAAGGGACTTTCTAAGGTTTTCACAATTGGAAAATATCTAGAAGCAAAATTTGACAAAGGAAAATCATGGAGGGCAACACAATTTTTTATAACTTCTTCATAATGATGTTTTATAGGTTGTTCCCCATCTAAATTTTAAAAAGGATAGATATTTTTTCACCTTTATTGATGGTTTCTCATGTTTTACATGGGTCTACTTCCTTAGGAAAAAATTAGAAGTGTTTGAATGTTTTTAAGATTTCAAAGATTTTGCCAAAAAATAGTTAAGAAAATTCATCAAGGTTCTTTGAACATATAATGGGGGTGAGTATGTCAAAAATTATTTTGAGCAGTTTTGCATATTAGAGGGGATAAATCTACAATGCATAGTTCCTTATACCCCCAACAAAATGGTGTTTCCAAATGGAAAAAAAAGGTATTTAAAAAAGATGGCTAATTGTATGATTCACTCTAAGGGTATCACACCATCATATTGGAAAAAAGAAGTCAATTGTGCATGTTACATTCAAAATAGAGTTCCACATAAATAATTGAAGAGTATCAATTCCTTTGAAGATTGGAAAGGATGGAAACCAATAGTTGATCATTTCAATTTTTTTGGTCTCAAGCCATGACATGCATTCCAAAAGAAAATGCAAGGCTATGGAACCAAAATCCAAACCTTGTATCTTTGTTGGATATATAGATTGTGTAAAATTCTATCACCTAATCCACCCTACCACACATGAGTTGTTTTGAGAGAATTTTTATGTTTCAAGAAACATCTATTGAAAATATATATTTAACACTTCTCAGCATAATGATGACTTAGATCACTCTCAGTAGATTCTTAGTGTAGTATCTTCTTCTTCTATCAATTTTGATAGTGACAACAATGATGAGGGTTCATCTTCATCCAGTTTAGGGATTGCATTGGAAGTTGATATTTCTACGCCAGACTCACATATATATCAAGCTCTACACAAAGCATATATAAAAGGGTACATGATCAAAAAAATGAGATAAAAATTCATGTAGATTTTCAAGGGGGGCACATGCCTTCATTGCTTTAGTTTTTCATCCATAGAAATTTAGGGAGGAATCATGCATACAAAAGTGGGATATTGCTATGGATGAGGAAATGATTCCTTAATTAGCAATCAAACTTGGGATTTGAATTCACTTCCTAAGGGAAATAAAATAGCTTGATGCAGATTGATATATCAAACTAAGTTTACAAAAGATGGCTCAATTGATAAATACAAAGCATGGTTGGTTGCTAAAGGATTTTCACAATTTTTTGGCATTCACTATACAAAAATCCTTGCACTAGTTGCTAAGATGACTTCAATTCATCTGACAATAGTCATTTCCATAACACATGGTTGGGATGTACATCAAATGGATGTTAAGAGTGCATTTCTTCATGGAGATGGGTTGAGGAGGAAATCTACATTGAACAACCATTAGGGTTTGTTTAGGATTCATCCTTAGTTTCTAGACTTAGGAAATCTCTATATGGCCTCAAATAAGCTCCTATGGATTGGTATGCAAGATGGATTCCTACCTCTTGTCTTCATGTTTTATTGGATTTCATTCAGATCCTAATGTGCATCTATTGTGATAGGATGATTCACTTTTGATACTGGTTCTATATGTTGATGATCTTTTGATTACTAAGAGTTCTTCATCTTCCATTACAGCAATGAAGACATCACTTCATGATAGATTTTACATGTCATTCTTGGGATTATTGCACTAGTACTTCCTTGGCATTGAGATTTCATAGTCCACTTCAAGAATCACTCTTGCACAACATAAGTGCACTCTTGGTCTACTTTCTCAATTTCACATCACTACTTGAAAACCATCTTCAACTCCCTTCCTATATAGAGTGAAGCTTGAGACTTCATATACTACATTATTTGTTGAAGCTATTGTATCGACAACTTGTTGGTGGTCTTATATACTTGTCTCATACATGCTAGAAATTGTCTATGCAATAGGCATGGTTTTGAGATTTATGCAAGAACCTCATGAGCTATAATGGAAACAAGCTAAGAGGATCCTTTATTACCTTCATTGTACTCTTGATTTTTGGATTCATTACAAAGTTGGTTCTTTAGTTAACTTTGGTTTTATAGATTCAGATTGGGATGGTGACACTGAGCATCACAAGTCCACATTAGGTTACACTTTTTCAATTGGTTCAAGTCCTATCAGTTGGTTTACTAAGAAGAAGGATTCTATTTTTATATCATCCATGGAGGCAGAGTTCAAGAGGGCTATTAAGTTAGCTACTAAGACTATATGGCTTTAGGGAATTCTTTTTGAGTTTGGTATTCCTTTCAATTAGCCTACAATCATATATTCTAACAATCAAAGCACCATTTAGATATGTAGGAATCTTGTTCATCATCAACAAACCATACACATAGAGTGTTGCAAGATGGTGTGTCCCTTGGTCTTCCTTGTGTAGCATAGTGCTTGGGTTTGTGACATGGCTTAACTGCCTCCTATGAATCTTGTATAAATTTTTTAGTTGTATCGAGCATTAATAGGTCAATCTTTTGGTGAAACAACAACCACCAATGTAACAATGGGTATTAGAGCTGAGGTCATAGGTTTGAACCCCATGCTTGCACTGTGGGGGATTGTTTCAAGATGGTGTGTCCCTTGGTCTTCCTTGTGCAACACGGTGCTTAGGTTTGTGACATGGCTTAACCACCTCCTACGGATCTTGTATAAATCTTGTGTTGTATTGAGCATTAATAGGTTGATCTTTTGGCACACAACAACCACCAATGTAACATAGAGATTCATAAGCATAATATTCAAGAGTTGATTTTTGGATAGATCATCGACTTAGTCATTTGCTAGTCTTTGGAGTAGGTTGCTAACATCTTCACTAAACCCTTTAATGAGAGAAATTTCATTCATATACGAGCTCTTCTTGGTGTGTGATCTACATCAACAATAACATCATCCTTGGGGGTGCTTTCTAGTCTTCTTATCATCTTCTCTCCTTTTGGAGGATAGATTCTTCTTAATGGAATATGTATCTTACTCTATTTATGAGAGATTGCATTGTACATGGGTACCTTATTAGGCTTTACGGTCGAGACCCATTTCTTTTGCATTTTACATGGGTAACTCACCAAGTTAGTAGCCAAGACCCACTTCTTTCATGCCCACCTAAGCTATACTTAAGGGGTGTGTTAGTGTATATATTGCATTATATGCATATGCTTAGGCTTTAAGCCTACCAAGGCATCACATTGACTCCTCAAATGAGGTGTCAATGTTGATAGGTTTCTTAAGAGGTGTTTACTGAATTTCAACACCTCTTCTTATTTTTTTGGTAGGAAACTCTCCACCACTACATGAATGAGGAGTCCTATCCTTATTTCATGGAGGTCAAGTGCCTTCTTCTTCCCTATTTATGTATACCTTGTTAATATATGGTATTGGCCAACTTTATGCAATCTTGTGTTCATTGTGCTTGTTTTCAATGTTTGTATTTGTAGGTTCTTTTAAATAGGATACACTATAATGGGATTATCCATAACTTATGCATAACTATAATATAATTACATATCTCTCTTGAGAGTATGTAATGTTCAAACTATATGTCCTAATGAAATGATTTATTTTTACTCTATATCTCTCTAGTCCCTTCTAGATGACTATTAAATTATTTTTAATTCAACACATCTAGATTTACATAGTTTATAGGATTATCTACCAAAGTATATATTGGGTTTAAACTATCCATTCTTCAAATTTAACCCTTATCTCATTACTAAAAGTTGGAAAAAAAAATATTAACTGTCAGTGTATAAATTAATGCTTGCATACACATAAGTTGACCAAAGCCTACTTAGGCATTTATTGTGCAGGCTGATATTTTCCTGATATTTTTCCTAGCTAGTTTATAGACTAGAGAGGTGTTGAAACACCTCAACACCTCATACTTGGATATTTCTCCTTTATAAGGAGACCCCTGGCGGTCTAATAATATAGATTGACATTATGCAATTCATGCATTCATTGTGCTTGTGAAATATCTCTTTCTTTTGGTTCTTTCATGGTATAAGAGTCGAACAGAGAGTTCTCAGGCCGTAGGGTGAAACTATTTAGTTGCATATTGTTTATTTAATTTTTTGTGCATTCTTCAATTCATTGGAAAGAAAAATCATTTCAACTTGGTTGATTGGAGGCACGCTTTATTTTTTGGAGGGAAAAAGAGGCTCTATGAGGCCATGGGAGCACTGTTTGAGGCCAAGTTTTTTATTTGAACTCTTGGTATCACAACGGGATCACTACGGGATTACTGTTTGAGGCTGAGTTCAGTCCCCTGGTGTGAGTTCAATCTTTATTTGGCTATGGGACATTTGACTATGGAACACACTTTCTTTTTGGGCGGCCTTTCATGTATTGGTCGTACCTTCCCTGGGTTTGCTCTCCATCTGTGCCTCATTGCCAAGGCATGCTCCAGACACTACCAACAACATATTCCCCTACTGCTTTGGTGGCTATGGTAATTGATTCATGTTTTTCTTCATGTTGTTTGTGATTCTTCTATGCCTTTATATCTACTAACGATTTTAGTCTTATCCATGGTTTGCTTTAATATGCAAATGATATAAAAAAATTTAGATTTTGGATCTACAAAACAACAAGAAGGAGAGTAGAGGCAGGGAAACAAATGGTTATGGAGGTAAAACTTGCAAGAGGAGGCATCATTATCCACAAATTCTGATTTGTTGATATCAACAATTTTTTCAAAGTTTAAAATATCTTATTTTTTCTCTCACTATTTTGCACAAAATTCATTTTCTAAAAATCAAAAAAATTATTTGTAAGGGAAATTATTTTTTAAGGGTGAAAATTTCAATTTGTAATGGCCTTTGCATTGAAGCTCAAATTTGATGCTTTTTTTTGCAAAAGTGTATCATTTTTCACCACACATCCAAAGAGCACAAAATTGCACTCATTCTATAAAGTGCTTATTTGTGTCTTTTTTGGGTTAGTTACAAGCACTCCTTCTTTATAGTGCTAAATTGGGGGCAGGGGGAGGGTAGGGGGGGGGGAAATAATCAAGGGGGATGATGTGTGTGGTTCATTTTCACACTTCCTTGAGAAGTGCTTGTTTTCTTGTGTTTTTTCACTTTTGCACGCATTTCTACTTTCTTCTTTTCCATATTTCTAATATGATTTATCTAAGTCAAAGTAGTATGGAATCTAATGTTATTATAGTTCCCTAAACACCTTTCAATTATCATGATTGGAAGATGAAAGTTATTCTTGTACTAAGGAACAAAGGCTTATATAGGGTAACTATGGGAACAAAGAATGAACCTAATGCATCTAAAGACAAAGAAAAGTTTTTAATAAGTGTGATCAAGCATTTGGTTACCTATGCTTAAATTTATCCCTTGATTTGTTGTTCCATGTTGAGAACTTGAAAACTCCCAACCCAAGTTTGGGAAGGTCTTGAAAAACCATTTAGGAAAATAGATGAACTTAAAAGCCATGAGTTGGAAAATCAACTCTTAGGTCTTAGTCCTAGGAATTTCTCAACTTTACAATACTTTTTTACTAAGTTCAAATCCTTGAAGTTGCACTTAATAGATTGTGGAATTGACAATAAAGAGGATCAATTAATCCTTTATGTACTTTCCAAGCTAGGTCCAAATTTTTTTATGTTTGTATCAACTTTCTACTCTACTAAGAGGGCTCTTGGAGCCTCATGGTCAATTCCCACACTTGATAACTTTATTGATGACCTCACAAGGGAGCAAGAAAAGTTAATTCAAATGGGTACTTTGAATTCTACTAAATCTCAAGTCCTACTTACAGGGAATGAAACACAACAAACTTCAAAAGGGGAGAATAAGAACACCAAAAATGATAAGGAAGTTAAGAAAGAAAGCAAAATTGACAACTCTTAAAAGGACTATTAAGGAAAAAAGAGAGTTGCATGCACCTTTTGTAAAAATATTGGACATGATGAACATCATTGCATGAAGAAAAAAATTTCAAAGTTCTACAAAAAATTCTTAGAAATAATAATATAGGGCTTCTTGATTCTATCAAGGCATCTTCATCAAATCAAGATAATACTAAGGAAAAAGATAAATCAAAGGGAAAAGCCTCAATTGCTAAAGCATCTTTATCTCCATCAGGGATTCTAGACTCTGGTGCTTCACATGATATGGGTTCTTCACATATTGTCTTTTCATCCTTAGAACCATCAAGTATGTCCACAATCACCTTAGGTGATGATACTCGGATAGCATTAGTAAAAGGGAGAGTGTCTATTGAAGTTGAAGGAGGAACATTTTAAAATGTTCTAAGTGTACCTTCACTCTCAACTAATCTCCATTTAGTGTATCAAATCACTCATTTAGGGAAGGACATGAGAGTACATTTCTCTCTAGATTCAGTTGAGATAAGAGAATTACAAAGCAAGAATATGGTAGCAATAGGAGAGGAAAATCACTAATCCAAATTATATAGAGGTTCTCCAATTTTTCCACAGATGTTTCTCCAAAAGCGTTACTAACTCATTCAGATGAAATTAGAAAACTATGACATGAGTGGTTTGTCCATCTCAACTACTGCTATCTTGAACAACTATGTCAATAAAATATGGTTAAGGGATTACCTAAGGTTAAATTTTTTAAAGGGATTTGTGAGGGTTGCACACTTGGAAAGCATCCAAAATAAAAATTTGACAAAGGTAAATCATGGAGGGCAACACAAGTTTTAGAACTTGTTCATAGTGATGTTTCAGGGGCTTTCCCCCATCCATATTTTGCAAAGGCTAGATATGTTCTCACCTTCATTGATGATTTCTCACATTTTACATGGGTCTACTTTCTTAGGAAAAAATCAAAAGTGCTTGAATCTTTTCAATATTTCAAAGCTCTTGTCAAAATACAATCAAGGAAAGTTATCAAGGTTCTTCAAAAAGATAGCAGAAGAGAGTATGTCAACAATAGTTTTGAGTAGTTTTTTTTATCAAAGGGGACAAATCTGCATCACATAGTTCCTTATACCCCATAATAAAATGGTGTTGCAGAATGAAAAAATAGATCTTTAAAAGAGATGGCTAATTGTATGATTCACTCTAAGGGCCTCACACCATCATATTGGGCAGAAGAAATCAACTGTGCATGTTACATACAAAATAGACTTCCACATAAATCCTTAAAGGGTATCACTCCCTTTGAAGCTTGGAAAGCATGGAAACCGATAGTTGATCATTTTAGAGTTTTTGGCTCACATGCCATGGTACGCATTTCAAAAGAGAAACACAAGGCTATGGACCCACAATCCAAACCTTACATCTTTGTGGGATATCCAAATGGTGTAAAATGCTATCACTTACTCCACCCTACCACACATGATTTGTTTATTGAGAGAAGTGTTAAGTTTCAAGAAACATCTCTTGAAACTATACTTGACAATTCTCAACATAGTCTGGACTCTTGATATCCTAATTACAGTATTGATAATTCAGATCATTCTTAGCAGATTCCTAGTATAGTATCTTCCTATTCTAGTTCTCACAATGATGAGGGTTCAACTTTATCTAGTTCAGGGATTGTATTAGAAGTTGATATATCTACACTAGAATCATCCACATCTTACACTATACATAGGACAAAAAAACAAGGGTACATGATTTAGCAGATGATATACTGATTCAAGTAGATTTTTAAGGGGGCCACATTCCTTATTTGATTTATTTTTTGATCCATAGACATTCAGAGAGGCATCATGCACACCAGAGTGGGATATTGCTATGGATGAGGAATATAATTCCTTGAATCTTAGAAATCACACTTGGGATTTGACTTCACTTCCTAAGGGAAGGAATACAGTTCGATGTAGGTGGTTATATCAAACTAAATTTGCAGCAAATGGGTCATTTCATAAGTACAAAGCACAATTGGTAGCCAAAGGTTTTTCACAAGGTATAGGAATTGACTATACAGAAACCTTTGGACCAGTTGCTAAGATGACTTCCATTAGACTCACACTTGCTATAGCCGCATCACATGGATGGAATGTACATCAGATGGATGTGAAGAGTTCTTTTCTTCACGGATACCTTAAGGATGAAATCTGCATGGAACAACCACCGGGTTTTGTTCAGGATTCATCCTTAGTTTGTAGACTCAAGAAATCTCTCTATGGCCTTAAACAAGCTCCTAGAGCTTGGTATGCCAAGATGGACTCCTACCTCCTATCTTCAGGTTTTAGTAGATTTCATTATGATCCTAATGTGTATCTACTGCGACAGGATGATTCACTTTTGATATTGGTTATATATGTTGATGATCTTTTTATTACTTGGAGTACTTCATCTATCATTGTAGCAGTGAAATACATCACTTTAGGATAGATTCGACATGATAGACTTGGGTTTATTGCACTACTTCCTTGGAATCAATATTTCACAGTTAACTTTAGGGATTACTCTTGCACAACCCAAGTATACTCTCAATCTACTTGCACGGTTTCATATGACTACTTGCAAACCATCTCTAACTCCCTTTCTTTTTGGAGTCAAGCTTGAGACTTCTTGTACTACACTATTGGTTGACACTACATTGCATTGACAACTTGTTGGTAGTCTTATATACTTGACTCATACTAGGCCAGACATTGCCTATGTAGTAGGCATGGTTTTGAGATTCATGCAGAAACCTCATGAGCTGCATTGGAAAGTAGCTAAGAGGATCCTTCACTATCTTCATGACACTCTTGGGTTTGGGATTCACTACAAAGTTGGTTCATCACTTGACTTGGTTGGTTATACAGATTCAGATTGTGCTGGTGACACTAAGCATCGTAAGTCCACTTCATGCTACAAATTTTCACTTGGTTCAGGTCTTATTAGTTGGTCTAGCAAGAAGCATACTGCTATTGCTATATCATCCACAAAGGCAGAGTTCAGGGGGGTTGTTAACTCAAGTATAGAGGCTATATGGTTTCAAGGCATTCTTTCTGAATTTGGTACTCCTTTTAGACCTGTAGCCTATAGTCATCTATTGTGACAACCAAAGTACTATTTAGATATGTAGGAATTGGGTTCAACATCAACAAACCAAACACATAGAAATTCATATGCATTACATTTGAGAGTTGATTCATGGTTGGATCATCGACTTAGTCTTTTGCCAGTCTTTAGAGCAGGTTGCTAACACCTTTACCAAACCCTTCATTGAGAGAAATTTCATTCATCTATGAGCTCTTCTTGGTGTGTAGTCTATATCAACATCATCATCCTTCTTGAGGGGGCCTTTCTAGTCTTCTCCACTTCTCTCTTTTTTTGAGGATAGCTTTTTCCCACTGGGTTTTCTATCTTACTCTATTTTTTAGAGAGATTGCATTGTACATGGGTACCTCACCAGGCTAGTAGCTAGGACCCATTTTATCCATTCCCACCTAAGTTATGCTTAATGGGGGGTGTTAGTGTATACATTAATGCTTGCATACACATAAGTTGACCTAAGCCTACTTAGGCATTTATTGTGCGGTCTGATATTTTCCTGATATTTTGCCCAGCAAGTTTATAGACTAGAGAGGTGTTGAAACACCTCAACACCTCATACTTGGATATTTCTCCTTTATAAGGAGACCCCTGACTGTCTAATAATATAGATTGACATTATGCAATTCATGCATTCATTGTGCTTGTGAAATATCTTTGTCTGTTGGTTCTTTCATTAACTATAGTAATTTTTGTATCACACTTCCATATTTGATTATTTCAAATTGTTTGAGTGAATCATGAAAAAGCACTAGGGATTGAAATAAAATTGTGTATGGACACAAATTTTCTCTTTTGATAGTTTTATAATTTTAATAAACAGGAAGCTCTTCTACGTTGGGAGAGTCTAATGTGATTAGATTTTATTTTACAGAGAGAAAAATGTGTGTAAACCACATTTATCTAGACCTTGTTTACCTTCTAACTACCTACTATATTTTCCATATTATCTAAACCTTTAAATATTTAGACCATAAACCTTCTAATTAGTACAATAAACCTTAAACTATTATTTTAATTAATACAATAAAATCTAAACCTTTAAATATTTAGACCATAAATCTTAAATTGTAAAACAAAAATTTATTAATTTAGAACCTAAATTATAAATCAAGAACACCTAACAATTTTTAGTCCTCTATCATTCTCACATATATTAGGTTACCTACATGCAAAAAATTACCATGTGTATGGATGTACTAGATGTGAACATCAAAATTTTCACATGTATAGAAAATTGCATGAAAACTCCAAAATTCTTACATACATTATACAAAACTACATAAGAGCTTTGATAGCCACAAACACAGGAAATAAATTGCACAAGACCTCAAAAGTTCCCATGCATATGGAAAGTCATATGGGAACTCTATAATTCCCAAACACGTATAAAAACTACAAGGGAATTGAAAATTCCCATAACATGCAAAATTATAAGGAAACTCATAAAATTTCACACATATGAAAAATAATACATGGAAACTCAAAAAATCACACATTACAATACTGGAAGAAGAATCTATGATTGTATGTGAACTCATCACCTTCTAAAGTCATTTTATGATACTCATCCTAAATATTTATAATTTAATATTCAAGTAGTATGCTTATGTTGGCTCAAATCCATCTTGGCACAATGCCCTATGTCTTCCAAGATTAACAAGAAAAATATTTATTAATTGGAACTCCTAAATTTTAATATATATAGAATATGTTGAAACATCACTTAATGAAAATGATAAAACCATTTTATCAATTCTTTTGTTAACAATGCTAGGATGTATTCTTTTTTAGTTCTAATTAAGATCTACTACCTTTATCTTATGAGGATATCATATTTATTTGATTACAAAGATCATACATCCTAAAAAAATTAATCATTTCACATCTCAAATAATTATTAGTGGCATGTCATATATTAATGGTTTTAACATAATTATTTCACTACATGTACACTCCTTCTCTTGGATAAATAGATATTTAGTTTTTATTGTTAAAGATCATGTCAATTCTTAATAAAAGTAATCACATACAAATATTTTTTGGAAATCTAGAATCTTCATTTTATCTAATGTATGTGATGTATATGTCATTCCAAAATATAATAATAATTTTTTTATTAGAATTTTACCTACACCTTTATAATAAAAGGGTACTTCAAATGCAAATAGTACTTTGAAAAAATAGAGATTTAAACTACATTGATAATGACTTATTTCAAATAAGAGAAGATGTATGTCAATATTAATTAAGGAGACATTCTAGAAAAACAACTAGTTTTTGAAATAACTTTTAATAATTAGATGAATGAACATTAGATATAAATAAAACTATTTAAAAGTTAAATTAATTTAAAGTAGATCTTACAAGTTTATATAGGTTTTATTATAAGATAATTAACTCTTTGACTGTGCATTACATTACATATATACTCAACAAGGTAGAAATCAAAGTTACGTCGACGACCTAATTGATTATTCTCCAAATTGCTTCTTGAGTATTCATCACACTAAACGTTCAACAAGGTGCTCTAAAGTCAAAGTCACGTTCAACAGGGTACTCTAAATCAACGTCCAACAACTCAGACAGTACCATTAAATTTCAAAATCTTAACATATTAGCTGACGACAGATTCGACTACTTCCTTTACGGTACAAATTGACTTTAGTCTTTCGACTAAAATAGTTTGGTTTAAAGATTCAACTATATTCACGCTCATAAATGCAATGAAACCAACTACCTCTGACATTCAAAATTCAATTGTGGAATCGCAACTAAGGAGTACCGATTCAAAATATTGAAATTCACAATTGTGGTCAGTTTTTACATTTATTTATGAATCATTTTGGCACAAGCCAGTAAATCAAGAGGTAAGCTCGTTAACTACAATGCTTTGACTGGAATTTCGGACTGAAACATTCAAAATTTCCAAGTTGAATATAAATACAAATGAAAACCGTGTCTCAATAATGGGGGCTCCTTTGGCGATTACAATGCTTTGACACGAAAAATTTGACCTTCAACTGCTACTCATGTTGAATCGGGCACACACGATGCACCGCTCTGTTGTGAATACATGGATGCTTTCCCCAAAACTCCAATATTTTTTCTCTGCATTAACAGAGTTTATGGCACATATAAAATTGGAGGTTTTTAATAGATTCTAAAGATTTTTATATGAATAATAATCATGGAGAGACTCGTCTTTTGTATGAGACAAGATTCTACACGATGAATATGTGTGATTAAATATAGTTTATAAAAAATTTAACCATTTTCTAAACATTATTTTATTAGAGAATTTAACTCGATGATAGGGTTCACCTATGACAAATAGTTTTTGATTAGCTGCCCACGTACAAATGAAGAACATTTAACAAGAATGACTTATTGAAATTATATAAAATTATTTTTGTTTTCAAAATCCTTGGTTACCTTTCTTCATACCTTTCCTTTTGAAACATTATCTCCCAAAATGACAAGAACAATTACAGCACAAGAAAACCTTTCATTTCCTTGGCTCGTCATTATTCATAATATGATGCATTTTATAGTTCTACCAATAAATTAGATTAAGTCACTTGCAATTATCTTTTTAATCAAAACGTTCAAAAAGTTAGCAACAATCTTTATGATCAATGCTATAAATTTTTAACTTTAGTAATTGATCAAGTTGGAACAATATTAAAATTTTAGATTCAATAATGATCTTTGTCATCAACACTGCAATTTTTTAGATTGATCAATGATCTCCATGATTAATGCTAGAACTTTATATATTCAACAACAATCTCTATTATCAACTATACAACTTTTTTTATTTAGTAATGATCTATGTGATAAGTGCTAAAAAAAAAAGATTTAGAAACAATATTTATGATAAACTCTATATTTTTTTATATTTAGCAATGATATTTGTGATCAATTTCACTTATTTAATATTTATAAGTGTTGGAATTGCAAATATCACACCTCTACCTAGATAGAATTCAAGTGGTCCTTATAGTGGTCAAAACTTTATAGATTAAATTATGTGATTTTAAAGATTATATCTTCCATCACATCTCTTTGATCATATAATAATATTTTTTATGGAAAGAAGGAAGAAAATGTGATAGAATGAATAAACATAAAAATAAATAATGCCCTTATTAATGGGTATGTTTCACAAATATCATTTAAAAAGATAATGGCTTCCATTGAGTCATAACAAATGATCATTAGTCACCCAACTAAAACATTCAAACCTTTATTGACTTCAATTTTATTTAACACAATAATATTTATGCATGTATAATATTTTGAACATATTTGTGGATATTTTCCAATTACATACACCAATCTATCCATAATTTATATTTCTACTACTTTCATAGTTTATTTATTTCACTCTCTATTCCAACATAATTTGTTAGAACGATTCTATAATCCATAAATAACACAATGATGAGGATCCCAACACATTTCCCTTTTATGTTGTTTCATATTAAAAGAGTATAACAATGAAATAGATTTATGATCTCCAATTTCAACACATACAATTTAGTCTATGCAAGATCATATTCCACAAATATTCTTATACCAATCACATGTTTTAAAATTCAATGTCATTGTTAAAAGTTAGTTTTATAATAGTTTTATATTGTTTACAACTTAGTCTTATATTAATTGTATGATGTTTCAAAAGTTAGTCTTTAATGAAGGGTACTCCCCTTACAATCCAAAACTCACAAAACACTAGAGAATTGCACAAACCAAAATGCAAGAAGGAAGCAAATATATTCTATTAGTAGAATGAAGATGAAATTACATCATTACAAATGACATCACATGGGCTTTCTAATTACATAAATCTAAAAATATTGAAATCAAAACCACAATCTATTATGCTCTACCCCCTCCTTTGTAACCCTTGTTCACATCCTTTATCTAGAATATGCAACTGCCCTAGAATCTTCTAGAAAGTGTAACCCCATAAGAAGATATTTTGAAATTTTTATTAAAATTGTTTGCACAACTTCGTGGGGTCATAATATTTCATTCGACTATTGAATTTTCAATTATAATATTTTTTTGAAAAGATCTCAAGAAGATAAAGGTAGATTACTTTGGTTTCTTTCCAATTTTCATGCCCATTTGAAGCCTCTAAAGGCCTCAAGTTTAACTTTGAATATTTTAATGTAGAATTTTTTGAAATTGAAATTTTAATATCTCACAAATGGCAAATGATACTAAAGTGATTTCTTCACCATTGGCTTCAATTCACCATTGGCTTCAATTCACCATTTTGAAGGTCTGTGTAAGATTTTGTATCCAATCATGTGCAAATGAAAACTTACTAAAGATAGTAACCTTAGTAAATTTATCCCCTATTGAAAAGAAACAATATTTTTTTTTAGTGATGCAAGATTTCTCTTACACCCTGGATTCTTCTGCATCAGTTGATATGGAATTTACAAATACTTTAATCTGAATGATAAGTTTAACATGTATGCAAGGAGCTCCGAAGTACTTAAAACTAGCTAACTTTGAAAAAACCCATAAATTGAAATTTATTTAATACTTTTCTCTTTCTCTTGATCATTCAAGGAGGTAGGCGGAAAATATACTCATTTTTTTAAGAAAAGTCCTCTACACTCCATAATTTTTTTAAAAATATCCTACTACTCATAATCAACTTTCATACCACATATTATTCAACTATACAGACACTTAGAATGCAAATGGATAGAGGAAAATAAAGAATATAAATATAGATTTTAAATAATAAAATATGTCCTATCCAATAAAAAAAGTAAAGTGTGTCAAAATAAGAAATTATACATGAACTATAGGTAAGCATCAAGGGAACATAATCTATTGAGAATGGGGGGAAGAATTAGGCTATGTGTAGGATCATCATGGAAAAAATAGGCCTTAAGTGGCAAAAAATTCAAAAAATTCAGAGTTAGGCAACTTGACATAAAAAATTGAATAAGTTATCTATATTATTTCAAAAATATGTAAGAATAGAATCTATAGCAACTTGAATGTAGTTTCTAAACTACTAGGTTTGTTTTAAAAAAATAAAAAATCTATATGGTGAAAATTTGAAATTTCAATGCAGTGGTACTTAAATTTCAGGGAAAAAATAAGAAGTAGGTGTCTGTCTAACCGCCCTAACCACAATAAAATGATAATATTTTTTTATAAGATTTTAGATGTAAGTATATGACTCATTCCGCGATGTGATGCATATCTTTTTGTAATATTTTTTCAAGTAGATAATTAATTATGATTTTTTTATTACAACTTTTTTAAAAATATAAAAACACGTATGTCTAACCACCTTAACTTGGTCAAAACTTTATGAAATTCATTTTTATTTTTTTAATCCTATAGTATGTGAAGCATAGAATGTGACGCATGTTTTGGATTCAACAAATGTGATATTGTTTGAAAGTTATAGATGTTTTTCAATCATCCTATCAATCAGGACTTTAGTTGTAATTTGAATAGAAAATGAATAATAATTACTTATTAAATTCAAAGTAAATCATAATTTATATCGGTGAAAATTTGAGAATCTCCTTTAAAAACCCTTTTCATTTCATCAATTTTGGATAAAAAAATAGTCATCAGCCACATACCCATTAGTAGATCTAATATATTTTAAACTCTTTTACTTCAACACTAATATTTGAACATGAAATTTAAATCAAAGCAAAAACTTATAATTAAGCAACAACATAAGTACTCATTCACACATGCAAACACTAGATATACTTGGAAACCCAAGTTGGGAAAAACCACAACGAGAATAGTTGCTTGGATTTAGTGTCCATATTCAGCCTCATAAAGAAGGAAAATAATAAGGGGATTTACAATATGAAGTAGGAACCAACCTATCAGATACACCAATCACCAATTATATCTACAACCATCAACCTATGAGAGACACCAATCCCCAAAACAAAGATAAACTCAAAAATAGAATACCAAAACTACTAAAAAAAATGTTGTGGATCTTAAATGTTGATTACACAACTTTCACAAGTTCTAAACTTGTTTGAAATGCTCTTCTTCACTCATTATGATCATTTTATTTTGGTACACAATTGAGATGGAACTCACATTAAATAACACTAGCTTGCATAGATGTTCTCATAATTGTATCCTTATACACCCACCCACTACATTCTCTTCAATTACTCTCACTCCCAGCTTACATTTATCAACTAAATTAAGATGATTATATACAACATTGTACATACAAAATCACACCATGCTGGATAGGGATTGACAATTGGTTAGGACAACATAAGGTGAGCATAAATTAAAGTTACATGAAACATGCAATAGTCAGTCCTAAATCAAATTTATGGCTGCCAAAGGAACATGATTTTGTACACTTCCATGAAAGAATTAACATGAGCTATCTTAACATTCCATGCTTAATATAGGTGCTACACATTACTAATTGTTTATGCATAGTTCTAAAACAACAATTGGTTGACAGACATGCATAGAGAACCTTATGTCACTTCAATCTTTTTTATTTTTGAACATATCTTCTGGAAACCCTAAAACATGATAGAACATGTGTGGGCATCATCTCCTTTCCAACCATAGAGAAAAAATCCCATTTAGAATGGAATACAAACCATTACTATATTGCTAGAGAAAAAACATTTTTCCTTGAGAAACTAACTTCCAACATTTCAAATCAGTCATTCAGAATACTTCTATCAAAGTGAATAGATGCATACATTATATGACAATCTTATAGTAAGGAGTAAGAAGTTATATGTGGTGTCCTCACAATGCACTAATCATGATAAATCAAGTATTGCTACATACACTATTCAACTAATATTACACATCAAACTTCTAAAATACTTATGTCATCATGAATAGACGTAGTATGATACTACAAAAAATACTCAACTTATTTTCTTAATATAGCTAGCAATATATACTTTCGCAACCAAAATGATATGATAATATAATTCTCACTGATTTTTTGACCATACTCATTCTACATCAATGAGCACCTTTGGCATCAATGACAACATATGTTCAATAATACCCCCCTTTGTCATTGATGGAAAAAATAAAAATGTTGGCCACCCACGAAGACATATATAATGTTGTTTGGATTAGGAAACTGCATCACATTAATTTCCACTTTTTGACTTCAAAAGATATAACATTTTGAGTTCCATTTCTCCCCTTTTGATATTAGTGGAAAAATTCAACACTCATCCTTTCTATTTTTGGCACTCTATGTAATCTAAAAACTTGTTGAACTTAGGTAAACTCCCCCTGAGTCCATACCACACTACTGCTGAATTTTTTTTGTAAGACCACCTAACCTTCTTATAGTAGGGATACAATTCTCCCCATCAACTTGTGCTTCCTCTTGATTCAAGAGGAGGGAGAAACAACTCCTAGCTTCTTTGAAAAAAACTCAAAAGTCCCCTTATGTAGTGGATTTGTGAAAAGAAATTCTACTTGCTCCTTGGTATCAACATACTCCAATTTCATCTCCCTTTCTACCACCTTCTCCCTCAAAAAAAGATACTTGATTGTAATATTATTATTCCTTGAGTGCATTATTATATTCATTAATTTTTTTATAGTACTAGTATTATCACAAAGAATGGAAATAGGTTCATCAAAAAAAAAAAATCATCTCCTTTATATTACACATCATCCATAATATATGAGTGCAACATGAAGCTACTACAATATATTCCACTTCTACTATAGATAAAGAAACCAAATCCTATTTCTTTCTTAACTACGATACAAGATTATCATCAAGAAAGAAATCTCCTCCACTTGCACTCTTTTGGCCATCTATGCTTCCTACACAATTTGCATCATTGTATGTGGTTGGAGTTAAATTTTTACTCTTTGGATACCACAAACTAAAATCTATTGTAGTCTACAATTATCATAATATCCTCTTGTATAAGAGTGAATTTGCACCCCTTATGCAAATTCACTTCTTGCCTTTATCCACCTTAGAAAACTAGTTCAAAGGATTAATTACACATAATCTTGATGCTTTCATCCCACTTGGTGCCTATTTTGAGCATCGGTGGAGGAATTTCTATCAAGAACATCCTTGCAATGCGCAGACGTCTGTGTGACGTGCTTATGTCCTTGGCAGATTCCTACAGCTAAACCTACAAAGGCGTTACAATTCTCATTGGGAGTCAAGTTGTAAGGCCCTCTTCAGTCAATCAACCTGAATATGGTCATTTTCTTCATCTCCTCTTCAAATTCTCTTCTCCTACATGCATTCTAACTTCTTCACTTCATTCACAAGTTCACTTTCATATTCTTGCACTCACTCTCAAGCCTTCAAGCAACATTTCAAGCACTCCATTGCAACATCTTCACTCCATCACTTCAATAGAGAAAGTTGGGGACAACACACATACAACAAAGGCTTGAGTACTCTCATTTTCTCCCCCAAGAAGCCTTGAGTGCTCTTGGTGGAGGTTGTGAACATGCTTTCAAGGAGCTAGCTAGGGAACAAGTTTCTTTGTGAGATCCTTCTTGCCACCCTAACTCTTGCATTTTTACTTTATCACATTATAGAGTATTTTTCTTACTTAATCACACCATTTTGGTCCTTCAGTGGTAGTTAGCTCAACCATTAGCTTGTTTTATTACGTTTGACCTTGTCTCTTCAGTTTTCTAGTTGTATAAATGCCAGTGCACTTTAGACACGTTAGTGTGGCATGCTATCGTCTAGGGACCATGCTTTCATCCTTGGGCAGAGAGCTTCCTAAGGCACATTGTTGAACCTGAAAACTAGCTCTCCTAGCCCCATTTTGCATCTTGGGTCTGTAGAGTGGTTGAAGGACAGTATAGTTCTCACCATTTTCATCCCACATATCCTAACACCCTACAAAGTTGAGGTAAGTTAGGGCAGCCTTCCGCATCTTGGCCCTCCATGACCTGGGGCCTTCCACATTGTCGTCCCCCTCTCTTACATTTTTAGTGAACCCAATGTGAACCAATGTCTATTGATCTATTTGTGTTGAGACCTCTCCCGTGTACTTCATGACTATTGTGTTTGTGAGTGTTGTGAAGGTTTATGAGCATCACAACCCAATCCAAAACTTCTACGTATTTCATTAAGAGAAGTGTATGACACCTCCTGATGGAAAGGATGAAGGTCTCTACTGGTTTCTCTATAGGCCTTTTCTCTAGTCCCCTTGTTAGTGTGGTCATACATGAGCAGTTATCAAGGAGCAAGATGGGATTCATTGATGAGACCAATCACATTCCCAGTCCACTATGTCTCCTACACCATCATCGGTAGATGAGTGTGAGGTCATTCAAATCCCTAGAGAATATGTCTCCACCCTTGCTAAAGGGTCAAGCAACTTAGAAAATCACTTAGAAAGGAATTTGAAGATGGCTATGGTTGCTTAGTTTGTTAGCGAGTTAAAACATATGATGGGTAAAAATTGAACAAGCATAGAGCTTTTGACTATCCTCCTCAGTCTCGTCGAAGCATGAGCTCCTTCGAACAATCCTAGATTTGTACAAGGAGTCACTTTTGAAGATCGTGAATGATAGTTAGGAGTATCAATGCCTCCCACTTCCATTTACATGGCTGACGTGGTCCCTTCTATTAGTATCCCTTTTGTCTCCAAACAACCCAAAAATATCAAAGTAAACATGGTCCCTTTAGGCTTTAGCTTCACCCCCTGTCACCTAGGAGCTAGTGGTGGAGGCTTTGGTAGTGGTGGTGGATTCAATAGCGGAGGTAGTGCTAGTGGACGAAACTCTAGTGGAGGTCATGGTGGTGGTTTTGGCAAAGGCCCTACTGGTGGTGGTGGCTCTATTAGTGGTTCTGGTGGAAGTCACACCTGTGGTAGTTCTGGAGGTGGTATTGGCAATGGTTCCAGAGGAGGTTCCTTTGTCCCTCTATCTTCTAATGACCCTATTTTGAATATTATTCTTTAGAACATGGATAAGATGTAGAGCCAGTTGATGAGTCTCTCCCAAGCCTTTGCCCAGCCTATCTTCTAGCCCTTCTTCCAACACAGCCCATTATCGGCTGCGATCCTAAACACTCCCTTTCTCCAAGGAATGGAGATCCCTAAATTTGAAAAGTATGGTGATAAAGGAGATCCACAAACACGTGTCCACCTTTAACACCTTGTGCATGGACTTCTTCCATCACGACGCGTTGATGGAAAATTGTTTCCCTAATCTCTCAAGGACACAATGCTCGAGTGGTATTGTTCCTTGCCTAATAACTCTTTTTTCTCATTTGACCAACTCCTAAATCAATTCCTTAGACAATTTCAAGTAAACATTAGGCCGAAGATGACCTTTTTGAATCTTGTCCAATGTAAACAAGGAGATAACAAAAAAATCATTAATTTCATAGCACTACAAAATGTATTCATAGGGAACATACAAAGGCCTTGGCAAGAGAAGTTTTCCCTTATGAAATACCCTTCTTTCATGCACTTGTGTGTAGCCTTACAAGAGTACCAATAAATAGTTGTTCAGTTTTGGGGGATCCTCCTCGCACTCCCGTGTTGAGGGAAAGTCCATCGTATCAATATCTAGGAAAGGTAAGATTGTTACAAATGTAGTTCCGCTACTAATAAAAATGGCCTCAGACATAACCAAAAATTCACAAAGTTATTGGAATCTTATTCTTCTATTTTGTAGAAGTTTTTGAAGGATAAGATTGTAACCTTGTCAAATCCTAAGCCTATTAAGGAGCCTTACCATAATTGGTATGATGTGAGCACTTATTGTTAGTACCATCAAGTTAATGGGAATGATACCGCATGATGTATGCATCTACGTCATGAGTTATAGGACCGCATTGAGGACAGTACCATTTGTCTCAATGGGAATAAATAAAATGCTAACAAGTTAGTGGTGAAATATATTAGTGAATTACAGATATACACAGCATTTTTGTCACACTCTGCTAACATGATTATTGATTCTATTGATTTTGTTACTCAACCTGAGGCCTATGTTAACATGGTCATGGTGACGTCTACTGCTCTACCTACACCCAATTGGCCAGACATAACATTCACATCACAAGATTTTCCCTTAAAAAATAAGCCATCTCCCCTCTACATTCCCACTCGCCTTAATGGTAACATTGTGATAGGAGTCTTGCTGGACCCCGCAAGCCATGTGAATGTTATCACTGAAGAAACATTGGTATTAAATTCATTACGGAGGGAAGAATATTAAGAAACAAAATTTACCATCCATACACACAATGGTATGTGTCTCAAACCTTACGGCTCGATAACTTTGTCCATCCTGGTTGGACCCAAGGCTATTGAAATAGTTTTCAATGTTATCCTAGAGTCAGATTTGTTCAGGCTAAAGCTATGTATACCTTGGTTAGCTTCCATGAATGGAATTTACTTCATTATTCACAAGTGTTTAAAATTCTCCCATGAAGGTGTCTTGCATGTAGTGCATGACACTAGATACCAACACTTGGTGTCCCATGGTGGATATCCATTGGATCACTTTTGGCCCTCCCTAGTTGGTTTGCTTCCTTTGAGAATGGACCTGCTTTACAAGAATTATGTAAACTATAAGACTAGGGGCAAGGGACAGCCAAAATTGACCCTTCCCGTGACACAACAGGTTCCCTCCTCTTCCCAAGAGGGGAAGGAGAAGTTTGTACCAGCTCCTCCCTCTTCCCATAAAGGAAAGAATTTTGTGCTAATTTCCTCTCCATCTCGTAAAGGTGAAAAAAAGGTTTCCTTCTCTTGGATTTGCTTGTCCTCTCCCCTTTCTTGGGAAGATTATTGGATGGGTTAGCTCAGTGGCTATCCATTGATTCCAATGATTCCCCCTTGGCATAGGACCAAGCTCAAGATCGCGGATCTCCCTAATTTATACCCTGGACTGTGGTACTACCTATACGACAGAAAGAAAGGTTCCCAAAGGGAATTCGATCTATAACCTCCTAAGTTTGTGACCACTCATGTGTCATTTGGCAAGCCTAGTGGTGAATCTAAAGTGCAACCTACCCCATCCACTAAAGTTAAACACGATGCTTCTGCGGGGTGCATGTTTAACTCTATGGATGAAGTCTTGACCTTGTCAGTGATCTTCGCAAAATCATTGACCTTAGCTCCACAAGAGCTCAATGAAAATGACCTTGTGAGGGCTTCTTCCATGGCCCTTGTTGTGAGAGGGTTGGATGCTCCTCCTCTTAACATCCCACCATTGTAGGCTCATCCTACTTCCCCCTATGATGATCTATAGTGAGAGGCAGACAACCTATTGGTTGATTAGTGTTAGGAGGAGGCCTCTTCTTAATCTTGTGTGTGTGTGTTTTGTCATGTGTTCTACCATGATCATGCTATGTGTGCCTAGATGACCCTCATCACCCTTGTTGGTTCTTGGATATAGGTGTGGTTTTTATGTCATAAACCTTCTTCTATTTGTATTATCATTCTTCCATGTTTGTGCTTGATTTTTGATAAATTGGGGACCATGCAAAGTGTTGGGGGAATTTAGGCTTCCCTTCCATGTTGACCCATGTTTTTATTTTTACTTTGTTTTCCATGTATTCTTCTTGATCTAGTTGGGGATTGATGATCTTTTGCCTTGCACTATGGTTACCTATTATCTATAGAGCTTAGAAAAATATGACCCCGCTAAACCAGATCCCCCTGTGTCCTTTATTTATGTTTTTCTCTTTTTCTTTCTCTTTATATTTCTCTCTTCTTTGCTTGAGTTGTCCCTCTCATGTGTGACAACCCCTTCCTTCAACATTTCAATTTTTAGAAAATGCATTCGTTGCCAACAAATCTTTTCTCAAAAATATTAGCAAACTTTTCTTCAGAATCACATTCTCAACTTGGAACCCTAACAGAACATGTTTCCTTCATCATGGGCTCATAAAGAAAGGACTTCAAAACCTTCCTCTAAAGCAGGAACAAATTTGACCTTCCCCTCGCGTGGGGGCATATTCTTACTTTCAAATTCCTTGATGAAGTGAACATCATTCAAAAGGATCCCTTGATGATGGATCAATTCAAGAAAGAAAAAATTCACTTTAAAATTGTACATCCCTTGAGTGGACCCCCTTCTTCATGATAGGTTCTCGAGGGACCCCCTTTGAAATATCTTATCTTAAATGAATTTCTTTGCATCTAGCTTAGGGGCAGCCTAAGTAGACCTTGCTTTCAAACAACACATCCCTTGAGTGGACACCTCTTCTTTTGAAGGGCTCCTAGGGGACCCCTTTGAAAGACTTACAAATTATTGATGGTATGCATGATTTTCCACTTACTTGCCTACATGTCTACTTCCTAACTCTACGGAGTCTGCTTTCTTGGATTTCCTCCATGCAAGAGATCTTAGGGGATACCTCCTTGCAGGCCTAAGAGCCTATAGGGAACTTCCTTTTGGTTTCCTCCATGCTAGATTTCTTGGGGGACACCTTCCTTATAGTTCTGTAGGCCTATAAGGTGTCTGCTTCACGAGGCTTCCTTCATGTGAGATATCTTGGCTCGGTTGCCTCCTTACAAGTCTGTGGGCTTGTGAGACACTTTCTTTCTTTAGTTTCATAGTTCTAAGAAGCTATGAAGTCCTTTGCTTGTCCTATACCTTCAATTTCACCAGATCATGGTCTACTTCCTTGACAATTTAGATATACATTTCTAATCTTACTCCTTCCTTGATCTACTTTACCGAGCACTCATCAATATTCATGCTCGCTAAAGTGGGAGAAAAATGTATAAGAGTGAATTTGCACCCCTTAAGCAAATTCCCTTTTTTCCTTTATCCACCTTAGAAAACCATTTTTTGAGGCTTAATTACACATAATTCAATTGCTTTCATCCCACTTGGCACCTATTTTGACCATCGATGGAGGAATTTCTATTAGGGACACCCATGTGGTGCACAGATGTCTATGTAGCGCACTTACATCCCTGGTAGATTCTTGCAGCTGAACCTACAGAAGTGTTACACTTCTCATTGGGAGTCAAGTTGTAAGGCCCTCTTTGGCCACCCAATCCAAATATGGCCATTTTCTTCATCTCCTCTTCAAATTCTTTCCTCCTATATGCATTCTAACTTCTTCACTTCATTCACAAGCTCACTTTCATACTCTTGCACTAACTCTCAAGCCTTCAAGTAGCATTTCAAGCACTCCATTATAATAACAACTTCACTCCATCACTTCAATAGAGAAAATTGGGGACAATACCATTGTAGCAGAGACTTGAGTACTCTCATTTTCTCCCCCAGGTAGCCTTGAGTTCTCTTGGTGGAGGTGGTGAACATGATTTCGAGGATCTAGCTGGCAAATGAGCTTCTTTGTGAGATCCTTCTTGCCACCCTAACTCTTGCATTTTTACTTTATCACATTAGAGAACATTTTTCTTACTTAATCATGCTATTTTGGCCCTTTAGTCATAGTTAGCTGGATCATTAGCTTTTTTTCTTAGGTTTTACCTTGTCTCTTCAATTGTCTAGCCATACAAACACCAGCACACTTTAGAGACACTAGTGCATTGCGTTGTCATCAAGGGACTGCACTTTCATCCTCAGGCAGAGAGCTTCCTAAGGCACAGTGTTGAACCTAAAAACTGGCTTGCCTAGCCCTGTTCTACATCTCGGATCTATAGAGTGGTTGAAGGACAATATAGTCCTCACCATTCTCTTCCTACATATCCTAACACCCCGGTAAGCTGAGGTAATTTAGGGCATCCATCCACATCTTGGCCCTCCATGACTTGGGGCCTTGCACGTGGTGGTCCCCCTCTCTTACACTTCTAAGTTACTAATTTTACATGAGTTTCCTTAGGTGTTGTTGGAAATCTAGCTACCATAAAAAAATAGATTATATATGATATAGAGGTAGTCATATGCAACAAACTACCAATCATATATTTATACAAGGTTTGGTTTTCCAGAGAAGATGAACCATATTTAATTAGCTTACATCCAGTAACCATGGGTGTACTCACTAGTTTGCATTATTCCATCTGGAACTTACTTAACATTTCCTTTATATACTTGTTCTGATAAATGAATATTCCTTTTTCTGATTGAGCAATCTATAAACCAAGAAAGAAAGACAGTTCACCAAGCATTGACATTTCAAACTAGATTTACATTCAATTTCAAAACACCTTGCGTAGTCATCACTACTTCCACCAAAGATAATATCATCAATATAGACAACAATAGTCAACAACTAATCTCCTATTTTTATGAATAGATTATTATTGGTACTTCCTCTCTAAAACCCTTGTTGCAGATACCTATCCAACCTAGATTACCAAGCTCTAGGAGCCTATTTGAGTTCATAAAGATCCTTCATCAATCTACACACATAATCTAAATTATTTGAACATTGAAACCCTTATGTTTTCTCAATGTATATTTCTTCTTCTAACTGACTATCTTGAAATGTTGACTTCACACCCATTTGATATACCATGAAATTCTTGAATGATGAAAGAGCCAAAAAAATTTGGTTTTGTTTAGTTTTTCTACTATAGTAAATGCCTCCTCAAAGTCAATTCCTTCAACCTAAGGATATAATTTACACACACATGTGGCCTTGTTCTAGATCACTTCCCCATCATCATTTAACTTGTTCCTAAAGACCCATTCGGTACCACTAACATTATTTTCTTAGTTCTTGGAACTAGTTCCCAATTTTGATTTTTCTTAATCTAATTCAGTTATCCATCCATGGCTTCCATCCAACCTTTCCCTTTTCTTTCTTCTTTATAGGATCTTGGTTCAATTTTATTGACAATAATAAAAGAAATTCATGATCATTTTCCTTCTCAATTCTTCTTCATATCTAAACCCCATTGTCCTTATCTCTTATAATTTCATCTTTAGAGTGATTTTTTGAACATACTTGGCCAGAGTTTTTATGACAACCTTCTTAGAGTCAACTTCTAAATATTCATCATTTTCCACCTTTAGAATACTACTAGACTATATTGTTTCATCAACTCTTACATTGGCACTTTCCACAATCCTCATCATTATTTTCCTACAACATATATTTGCTTTACCTTTCATAGATTAACCAAGAAAAATACCTTCATCAAATCTAGAATTAAACTTACCCAAATTTTCTTAATTCTCTTTGATGTACAATTTGATTCCAAATATCTTAAGATGTCTAGTTGAAGCAAATCTTCCACTCTAGCTCATATGGTGTTTTATTAGTCCTTGGTTTGATTTGAGCTTTATTCAATATATATACTGTAGTCTAAACTAGTTCTCTCTAATATATATTTGGTAAAGTTTCTTGACTTAACATTTTTCTATCCATCTCTTGTAAAGTCTTATTCTTTCTTTCAATAACTCCATTTTATTGCAAAGTCCTAAGAGTAGAAAATTACCTCTAGTTCCCATTTTCCTTACATAATTCACCATACTAGTCATAAGTGAACTTTCCACCTCTATCTAATCTCAAAAATTTAATTTTTCTATTAGTATCATTCTCAACTAATAACTTGAATCCTTTAAACTCCTCAAATCCTTCTGATATTTTTTAAAAAACATAATCCAAGTCATTCTATTGTAGTCATCAATAAGAATCATAGAACACCTGTCACCTTATAGAATTTTTGTCCTCATTAGTCTAGATAGATCCATATGGATCAAATCCAATGGATTTTTTATAGAATATTCCTTAGTTGAAAACCTATTCTTTGTCTATTTTCCCTCATTATATGATTTGCAACTAGTAGATTGAAGCTTCTTTATCTTTGGCATGTCTTTGACCATTCCTTTTGAGCTGATCTTCACAATGTCATCAAAATCAATGTGTCCCAATATTCCATGCCAAATCAAACTTTCTTCTATTTTTTCACCAAATTAGTTTTGTCCATTCAGCTCACTGAGATGATATATATCAATGTCAGTCCTTTTTATTTCCACAATCAACTCACTAATATTGGATGTGTTTGTCTCACACAATTTGGCACTAAAAGAGAGCTTGTAACCCTTATCACACATCAAAATCATACTCAAAATATTATGCTTTAAGATTTCAACATACAAAACATAATGAGTTTTTGTCCTACCACCATCAAGAGTCAAAATACCCTTACTAGTAATCTTGGAAATAGAATTTTTTCCAAGAGTTATAGATCCTCCATAATTTTTTTGAAATTCATGAACTTACATTTTTTTCTTCAATCATGTGACTTGAACATCCACTATCAATGATCCATATATTTTTCTCCTTTTGAGCATGTATTGCAATCTGAGCTATCATAGATTTCACTAAATTTTTCTCTGGCAATTTCACCTTTGAAACTTTATTTGTTTGAAATTTTGACCCTTTTATTTTTGTTTCTGATAGACAAGGGCTCATAAAATTGCTTCTAAAATTTCTAGCAATGTGTCAAAAAATATTATACTTGTGATATATAATATGGAAATTGTACAAGGGTGCAGATGTATTACAACTTTAAAAAAAGTTATTTCTTTTTATTAGAGTCCTACAATTCATAGCCTTATGCCCAAAATGATTGCAACTAAAATAAAAAACAAAAAAGGAATGAATGAACATGGTGTCATACCACTATCCTCTTGTATCTTGTCTTATGAATATCCTATTCTTCCTTTTTACTTGGATTAATCCATCATTCTTTTTCTTCCATCATTGTTTGTTGTACTTTGTTTAGATTTTTTTCTTCTGAAACCAATCTCTTTCTTATTTTCCTTAGCAAGCTTCTCTATCACTTTGTTCATCTATCCATTCATAAAACCATTACATGTTTTGATATGTGCATATCCCTATCTATCAATTATTTAATCCAAGATCTCAATGCTCTTCCAAAACTTCATCTTAAGCTGATGATTTATGTTATCAAAATTGTTTCTTAGTGAAATATTTTCTTCAAGTTTTTCACAGCTGTCTCTTGAAAACAATCTCACAATCAAAACTTATTCAATCCTTTTTTATTTGTCTACTTGATTCTTCAGGCAAATGATCATCTTCTCTACCTTCTAAATATTTTCAGATACATTGATTTATCCTACACTTCCTCAACAATTATTTTTCATCAATCTCTTAATATATTTTCTAATAAATAGAAATTCTTCCACAAGGTCTCTCTCATCATCACTATTTTCAAAATTCATCTATGCATCATCTTCAATATTTTCTATATCCATGAACACAACCTTCTTTTTTTCATCTCTAGAAATGTCTTGATCTTACTCATCAGTTGAGTAGCCTTCTTCATTAATGAAGAAATTCTCTTGCTTCCTCTCAAATTTATTCCCTTTTAGAAATGAATTATCTCCATACTTTTTCTCAACATTGTTAGAGTCTTTATAATGAAATTTAGCCACAAAAGTCCTTATTTCACCACAATTAAAACATTTGAAAGGTCGCTTACCTTTATACTTTTCAAAACCTCTTTGTAAATTTTGACATTTTTTTCTTCCACCAAATATTACCCAACATCAAAATCATGATCAACTTACTTCTAAGAATCTTTGAATTCCACCTCTTTCCTTATATATTTTTCACTATCAAACCTCACTACATATGCAATCAAGATTCCATGTAATTCATGCATTTTCTAAGAATTGAAATCTTTAGCCTCTTCAATAATAGAACTTTAGAATCAAACCTTCTAGGAAGAGATTTGAGTACCTTCTTCACAATCATACTTTCTTGTAATTTTATTTACCAAGACCTTTGATAGAATAGACAACCTCATCAACCTAGAGTAGAAATGTGGCAATATTTTCTTCATCCTTCAATCTCAAATTTTCAATATGATTTCCACAAATTTTGAGCTTTTTTTCTTTAACCTTGTCATCACCTTCAAATATTTTATGTAATTTAGTTCACACTTCCTTCATTGTGTTACAATGCATGATCTTCACAAATTCAAAGTTAGACAATCCACATAAAATAACATTTCAAGCCCTAACATTATTTTCATATTCTTCCTTCCCAACCTGATTCCTAGGAACACTTTCAAGAATCTCATATCCTTTAGCAACTAACTTCCAAACATCAAATTCAAGACCCATCAAATTAGGTTCCAGCCTTACACTCAAAAATGCATAATTTGATCCATGAAATAATGGTGCCTGTTTTAAAGGAAATACTTCTTTAGCCATTGAGTGTGCCATCTTAAATCTACCTCAATATATTAATATTCTTGGTACCAATTCAACAACACACAATCTACTGAGAGAGGGGTGAATCAATAAATCTAATCTATTTAAAAATCTTTTACTTTACCAAAAAATATAAACATGAAACTTAAATCAAAGTAGCAACTGATAGTTAAGAAGCAACATAAGAACACATTCACACATGAGAACATGAAATATACACATGTGGAAAACTAAGATGGAAATACCACGGTGAGAATAGTATCTTAGATGTATTATCTAAATCTAGCCTCATCAAGTAGGAATATAATAAGGTAATTTATAATATGAAGTAGTCACCAACCTACCGAAGAAACCAACCCCCAATTTTATATTTAGGAATTAGCCTACTAGAGACACCAACCCCAAGTATAAGGAAAAAATCAAAAGTAGAACCTAGTCCTATGAGAATGCAAAGATAAAAATTATAGATCTTCAATGTTGATTACACATCTTACACAAGGTCTGAACTTGTTTCATACACTCTTTTCCACTCCTTATATCTTCTCAGGATGACACACAATTAATATGCAACTCACACTAAATGATCTAGGAGGATCCAAACGCCTCAAAATATCACAATCTCAAAATCTTTTAAAATTGACATCATTGGATAGATCTCATTGACATGATCCTGACACAACTTGAACGGGCCCAAAATGAGTCTATATGCAGAAGTTATGCAGAGTAAAAGGTTTAGTCAAACAGGTGAATCAGGCATTCAAAAAGGAAAAAAAATTATTGTCTCAAATCCAAGAAAAAATGGCACCAAGCCGTAGTGCTCATTGTACTGATTCTAGAACTATCTTTGGTTTCAAAAATGGAGTCCATATGAGCAAAATATAGCCAGTCAAAGTTTTAGTCAAATTGATTATGTTAGCATGTGACATGGCAATTGACTGGATTGTGACATGGAAATTGTAGGTGATGTGGTAAAAATATCACAAAAATTCACGTACCATGGTTTATTTTTGAAAATAAAGTGTGGAGGCTTATTTTATCTCACAAAAATCCATCGGATTTTGTGGGATCCCAATCGGATTTGGTGGGATCCAAATCTCCAAAAAATAAAAGAAATTAACTCAAAAAAAAACAAAGAAATAACCCTCCATTTTAAAAAAAACAACTTAAAACCAAATAAGCCCAAGATGAAATACGACAAGGGTTTGAGAAACAACTTAATTGTTTTATTAATGGTGGTTGATTATTTTATTTTTAAAATGGGGAAGTTATTGTTTTTTTATTAATGGGTTAGTGTGTTTTTTTGCAAGGCTTGCAATTATAAAATCCAAAGGAGGGGGTTAATTTGTTATTTTATTTATTATGGTGTTTTTCAACCCCATATGCAAAATTATGTATAAAAGGGGGGTAGGAGTGTGATTTTTTCATTTAGATGTTTTAAGAGAAAATTTTATGCTCTTTTGAGGAATTTTTGGAGGAGAACTTTACAAAGTGATATTACACCAAGAATTGTGAAGATTTGTGAGTGAGATTGTGAGGAGAATATTGTAAGCTTGGAGAATTGTAAGAAGGCATTTTCAGGTGCTTGGAAATCTTAATAAAGTAATCCAACATTGAGAAGCGGACCCAGAGACGTAGCTCAAATTGCGCAAACTCTGTTATCAAGAGTGATCTCTCTATTTCTTCTCTGCCTCATTATTCTTTCAGTATTTTTATTCTTTAAGTTTCCTAATTATGATAATTAAGTAATTAGTTTATGTCTCTTGAATCTAGATGAAGTATAAGTGAACTTTATTTGTCATAATTTCAATGGTTAAGATACATAATCATGCATTACTATTGTGATCGAGAATTAAATCTATAGTTGGATTAAGTTTTGGAAAATTTTAACATCCTAGTTTATAGATCAAGTTTGGTATCAGAGCAGTTTAACAGGAAAATTGCAAATGGTGAATGTTAACTAGGTTGAAACTGAAGCAAGGAGAAGGTGCACATACATAGTTGAACCTAGAGATTGGAAAACGAAGGAATTTTCCATGATCAGAGATGGTAGCTGAACAAAGCCTTATGGAGCTTGATGACAAAGCTTTCCAAAAAGATTTTCTGGAAATGAAGTCAATGGTGGAAGTTATTTTCCAAGAGAGGCAAGAACGACAGAAGAGAAAGGAAGACAAGAACAAAAAGAAGGAAGTTGAATCCTCATTAAAAGAAGACAAAGGTAAAGGAGTAGGAGGTGGTGGTGACCCTCCTGAACCTCCATCCCCATCCTCTTCATCTTCTTCATTGTCTTCTTCTTCGTCTAACTTTTCTAAAAAGAAACAAGTTATACAAACACCTTTGTTAAAATTGGATGTCAAATTTGAGTTGCCTATATATAACGATGAATTGGATGCAGAAAAAACTAGATAACTGGCTTAAGCGAATCGAAGTTTATTGTAGTGTTCAATAGATTTTGGATGATTCTTCCAAAATCCAGTTAGCTACCCTTAGAATGGGAGGGACTGCATTAGTTTGGTGAGAGAGTAAGATTCAAGATGATCTTGCTACGCATGGTAAAATCATTTCATCTTGGTATGAATTTACTTATGCTTTAAAGAAATAGTGTTATCCTTTGGGTTATATGCAACAAGCTGTTATGGACTGGAAAAATATGAGATAGGGTAAAGGATAAATAGTGCAAGAGTATACACAGGTGTTTAGGAAGAAAGCACTTACTCTTAGCATTCCTCTTTATACACAAGAAACTTTATTAAAGTATATAGGTGGTTTGCATTCACATTTGAAACACACAATCTTGATGTTTAAGGGTATGTGCAGGATCATGATGGGCCAAAAAGTAGCAATATGATGGGTATGTGGCTGATGACCTTTTTTTACCCAAAATTGATGAAATGAAAAGGGTTTTTCAAGGAGATTCTTGGCTTTCCACCAATATAAATTATGCTTTACTTTGAATTTAATAAGTAATTATTATTCATTTTCTATTTGAATTATGACTAAAGTCCTAATTGATAGGTTGATTGAAAGACATCTATAGCTTTCAAACGGTATCACATTTTTTGAATCAAAACATACATCACATTCTATGCTTTGCATAATATATGATTAAAAAAGAAAATTGAATTTCATGAAGTTTTGACCAAGTTAAGGTGGTTAGACATACAATTTTTAGTTTTTATATTTTTTAAAATTTGTAATAAAATTCATAATTAATTATTTACTTGAAAAAAATTATAAAAAATATGCATCACATTGGGACATGAGCCCTCTACTTATATCTAAAATATTATCATTTTATTCTGGTTAGGGTGGTTAGACAAACACCTACTTCTTATTTTTTCCCTAAAATTTAAGTACTACTAAATGTAAATTTCAAATTTTCACCAAATAGATTTAAAAAAAAAACTAGAAGTTTAGAAACTAAATTCAATTTTTTACATATTCTATTCTTACATATTTTTGAAATAATATAGATAACTTATTCAAATTTTTACGTCAAGTTGCCTAACTTTGATTTTTCTAAAAATTTTGCCACTTAAGGGCCTATTTTTTCTATGATGATTTTGTACATACCCTTAATCCATCTAATTTTGATGAAGTGTGTGTACAAGCAATCCATATTGAAGTAGGTGAAAGGAACATAAGTTTCAATTCAAAGAAGGAATTTGTTCCTCCAATTGAAGGAAATAAGAAAGGAAAAGAGAGGAAAGAAACTACTGTGAAGAAAGAGGAAGGTGAAAATCCTACTTGTTCACATTGTCAAAAGAAAGGGCATGAAGATGTGAAGTGTTGGAAACTGCATCCAAAATTGAAACCAAAGTGGTTTAAGGATCATAAAGGAAAGTAAAAGGCTGCAGCTATCATTCAGGATCTTGGATCGAATTTTGATGACGAAACAAAGATAACGATTGTGGGTTTGAAAGGTAAAGCTTTTATTGGTAATTATTATGCCACTGATGTTTCATGTGATTCTAATTCTAAAAGTTATGTTGTTCCTGAAGATAGCAAAAGATGTGAATTGTTTCATGTAAGGGTGATTTCTAAGAACACTAAGATTGATGCACTGATAGATAGTGGGTCCCAAGTTAATCCAATTTCAAAAGAAGTTGTTAAACAATTAGGATTGAAAGCAAAGCCACATAAGACACCTTATCCATTAGGTTGGGTGTGAAATGATAATAGATTATGAGTAACTAAGCAATGCAATTTAATATTTGCAATAACATCTAAGTTCATAGATGAGGTTGAATTTGATGTGGTTCCACTTGATATTTGTGGGATTGTGTTGGGTATACCGTACCTATATGATAGAAAAGAAATCTTCTAGAGGGAACATAATCAGTATCACTTGTTTAAGGAAGGAATTGAATACATTGTGCATTCTCATCCAATTAAGACTAATAAAACTTTTGTGACAACAGGGCAATTGAAAAGGGTAGTTAATGCAATAAATAATTTGGCACTTATGTCTATACCACAAGAAGTGTCATTGCATATAAAAACATATTTAATCCTAAGGTTGTTCCAGTTATGAAAGACAAGCATGATGTTGGAACATTCTTTTTCTCGCTTGCAAATTTAGTTTTGTTATTTAGCCTTCTAATTTTTAGTAGTGTATGGTTGGTAGTAGCAACACTGCATGTGGATGTGTATATGGCTAATGTACTTAACAATATTAGTGTAGTTTTGACTGTTGTTGTGGTGAGTCATATGCATAGGTTCCAAGAAGGAAGGACATATGATACTGGGCAAGTGTGGCAAAAATGCCCTCACTTAAATTGTAAATAAAAATAGACCTTTTGGAGGTCCAAAAGATTCTCAATGGGGAGGAATGATACAGGAGGATCTAGAAACCTCAAAAAATATCACATTCTCAAAATCTTTCAAAACTAGCATCATTGGATAGATCTCGCTGACACGATCCTGACGCAACTTGAATGGGCCCAAAAGGAGTCCATATACAAAAGTTATGCTCAATCAAATGTTTGGTCAAACAGGTGAATCAGGCATTCAAAAAGGAAAAAAATGATTGTTTCAAATCCAAGAAAAAATGACACCAATTCATAGTGCTGGTCGTGCTAATTCCAGAACTATCTTCAATTTCAAAAATGGAGTCTGTATGAGCAAAATAGAGCCAGTCAAAGTTTTAGTCAAATTGATGATGTCAGCATGTGACATGGTAATTGACTAGATGGTGATGTGGAAATTGTAGGTGATGTGGCAAAAATCTTACAAAAATTCACGTACCATGCTTTATTTTTTAAAATAACGTGTGGAGGCTTATTTTATCTCACAAAAATCCATCAGATTTTGTGGGATCCCAACCGAATTTGGTGGGATCCAAATCTCCTAAAAATAAAATAAAAATTAACTCATTAAAGAAACAAAGAAATAACCCTCCATTTTAAAACAAAACAACTTAAAACCAAATAAGCTCAAGATGAAATATGACAAGGGTTTGAGAAACAACTTAATTGTTTTATTAAGGGTGGTTGATTATTTTATTTTTAAAATGGGGAAGTTATTGTTCTTTTATAAATGGGTTAGTGTGTTTTTTTGTAAGGCTTATAATTATAAAAGCCAAAGGAGAGGGTTAATTTGTTATTTTATTTATTATAGTAGTTTTTAGCCCCATATGTAAAATTATGTATAAAAGGGGGGTAGGAGTGAGTTTTTCATTCAGATGTTTTGAGAGAAAATTTTATGCTCTTTTGAAGAATTTTTGGAGGAGAACTTTACAAGGTGATATTACACCAAGAATTGTAAAGAGTTGTGAGTGAGATTGTGAGGAGACTATTGTAAGCTTGGAGAATTGTAAGAAGGCATTTTCAGGTGCTTGGCAATCTTAATAAAGCAGTCCAACATTGAGAAGCGGACCCAGAGACATACCTCAAATTGAGCGAACTCCATTTTCAAGAGTGATCTCTCTATTTCTTCTCTATCTCATTATTCTTTTAGTATTTTTATTCTTTAAGTTTCCTAATTATGATAATTAAGTAATTAGTTTATGTCTGTAATTAGTATAAGTGAACTTTATTTGTCATAATTTCAATGGTTAAGATACATAATCACGCATTACTGTTGCAATTGGGAATTAAATCTATAATTGGATTAAGATTTGGAAAACTTTAACGTCCTAGTTTATAGATCATTAAATAACACTATCTATTACAGATCATCTCACAATCATATCCTTATATATTCATTCATCACTTTCTCATCAATTAAGTTCTAACTCTCAAGTAAAATTTATCATGTGAAGTGAGATGATTATATACAAAACTCTACATACAACATCACAACATGTTGCCTAGGGATTTACAATTAACTAGGATGGCATGAGCTAGACCTAAATTCAAATTACTTGAAACATTTAATAGGTTGGTCCTAAATAAAATTTGTTGCTTCCAAAGGAACATGATTTTGTGCACTTCCATAGAATCCTTAAACAAGACCTATCTTAACACTCCATGCTAACTCTAGGTTTTGAAAGCTTTTAGTAATTTTTCATATAAATATGGAACATTAATTGGTTGACAAATGTACATATAGAACCTTTGATCACTTTAATATTTTGGCATGTTTAACATGTTGCAAAGATGGTTGTTGTTGCACCAAAAGATCAACCTGTTAATGTCTGATACAACCACCAAAGTTAATTAATCCATGGGAGGTGGTTAAGCCATGTCACAAATCCAAGCACTATACTGCACAACACAAGGAGACCAATGGTGCACACCTCCCAATAATCACCCCCTAGCACAAGCAATGGGTTCAAACCCATGAGCTAGGCTCTTATACCAATTGTTGAAAATATAGTTGTCATTGCATGAAAAGATCAACATGTAAGTGCCTAAGATAATAGCCTAATCTGCTAATTGAACACAGTATTCAATACTAGTAACAAATGAATAATGCAACCATGAAATCCACATGCATTGACAAATCAACTATTAAATGATTAAGAAAGAAATCAGCATTTAAAAAATAATATAATTTATGCATTTAAATAAAACCCCCAATTATCTACATAATTAATTATTCATAAGGAAAAATTATTCTTTTTCTAACACCATAATACATACACATGTATACATCCATCAACACCTTTGTTTTAAAGCATAGGAGTGGGAAGTTGAATAGGGTTGCAAATGCCTTAAGTAGTAGGCAAAAATTGTTGACAAAGATGCAGATTGAAGTGGTTGGGTTCAATGAACTCAAGACATTGTATCCTGAAGATCCTAATTTTGCAGAGGCTTGGAAAGCTTGCAAGGAGCCTGATACAGTTGACAGGATGAAGTGGTTGGATTTCATAATCCAGGATGGCATGTTGTTTAAGGGAAGCCAATTGTGTATTCCAAGGAGTTCCATGAGGGAGAGCTTGATAAAGGAAAAGCACAGTGGAGGAATGGCAAGACATTTTGGTCGGGATAAGACCATTGCCGTTATCAGTGAGCATTATTATTGGCCTCAGTTATCACAAGATGTGAAGAAGTTTGTGCAGAGTTGCAGGGTATGTCAAATGGCTAAAGGAGTGAGCCAAAATACTAAGTTGTATCAGCCCTTACCTATACCAGAGAGGCCATGGGAGGATATAAGTATGGACTTTGTTCTTGGTTTTCCAAGGACACAAAGAGGGAATGATTCAATATTTGTGGTAGTTGATAGGTTTTCAAAGATGGCACATTTCATCCCATGCCAGAAGACCCATGATGCAGTCCACATTGTTGACTTGTTCTTCAGAGAGGTGGTGAGGCTACATGGTTTGCCAAAGAGTATAGTCTTATATCGTGACCCAAAATTTGTTGGATACTTTTGGAGGACCTTTTGAAAAAAGTTGAAAATAGAGTTGAAGTTTAGTTTTGCACACCATCCACAAACTAATGGGTAGATCGAGGTTGTGAATAGAAGTTTTGGTAACCTACTGAGATGCTTGGTAGGAGATAAACCCAAGGGATGGGACTTGATCTTACCCCAGGCAGAATTTTTTTACAACAATTCTGTCAACAGAAGCACTGGGAGATCACCATTCCAGATTGTGTATGGAAGCAGTCCCAAGATTCCTCTAGAATTGAGGAAGATGGACCAAGAGAAGAAGACTAGTGCTGAAGTTGAAGACTTTGCAGAGCACATCAAAAATATATATGAGAAGGTAAGAGAACATATTAACAAGATGAATATGCAGTATAAGGCTAAGGTAGATCAGAAGAGGAGGTATAAGGAGTTTCAGGTTGGTGATGAAGTGTTGGTCCACTTGAGGAAAGAAAGGTTTCCAGTGGGAACCTATAACAAATTGAAGATGAAGAAGTTTGGTCCCTGTAAACTTGTGAAGAGGCATGAATCAGGGAATGCATATGAGGTAGAGTTGCCAGATGGAGTCAATATTTTCCCTGTGTTCAATATTTCAAATTTGACAGAGTATCATGAAGGTGGCGTAGAGGAAGTACCAACAATAGAACAGTGTGGCATTCCAGCACCTACTTCAGAGAAGGAGCAAATTGAAGAAATCCTGGATAGCTGTGTGGGAAAGAGTACCAAAAACAAGCAATATGAAGAATATTTGGTGAAGTGGAGAGAAAGGCCTATGAAAGATTCATCTTGGCTGTCTAAGCAGAGGTTGATCGTTTGGGTTTTCCTCAACCATCTAAGACGTGTCAAGGTCACTTCTCAAATTACCCTAGGTGTCTGATGTAGGAGCATCCAGTGGCGTGAGGGTAATCTTGCATCACCCAAAAAGAAGTTTTCTATTTCTATTCCTATTGTTTTCTTTTTGTAGATGTTTTTGCATTTCTGGATACCCTTTTCGTCGAATAAGAGTTTCCAACTTTTAGAATTGCTTTTCTGCTTTTTCTACTCAACTGCTATTTTTAGCAGGTGTGAATTTGAAGACGTGGAAAGACAAAAATTTATGGGAAGGTTCAAGATAGAAAAATAAGCACTTTGGAAAAAGAATCAAGTTAAGATCATTCACGGTTTGAAAGTTATTCAAGTTCCAGATTCTATTTTTTTACCCTAAAAAACCTTCCAAGTCCAGTTTGAGGCACTAAACAATTCCGGATGGGCCCAAAAATTTGCAGAAATCCCAAAGTAGTCAACCATAGGCCTACATTGTGCAAAATCATCTTTACGAGAACTTTCTGAAAAGGTATTATCATTGAAGATCCGATGGTCGGATTAAAAGTTATGGCTTCCAGAAGTTGATGCATATTTTATCTAGAAATGTACTAATTTTTGAATGTGAATTTAAATTTGAATTTCAAATTGTAATTTTTGCACCAAACCACCAAAACTCATATCTCAATTTTTTTTTTTGGCTCCAAACTAAAAAGGGGCTATTTATGGGCTAGTTTCTAATTTTTGGATAACTTTTTGGGGAAAGAGTTCGCATGCTGCGAAAAGGGGATTTTCTGTAATTCTGTAAAAAAAAATCCTAAAACTTCTGTAGCTTGCATGTATCTTAGAGCTCAAGGATTTGAGATCCTCTGCATGTAATAGTTCCATATTTTTGAATAAAATATTATTTCTCTATTTTGTGAGTATTGTTTTGTGTCTCGGGTTTGCTCCCTCATCAAAATGTAATAGGCAGATCGACATTCAACTGTATGCGAACCTCTTAGAAAATGTTACATGGAGATATCATTTCATGGAATGAAATAATCATAGATGATATACATTATAAAGAGTTAATGGATGAGAAGGGAAGAATAGATGAGAAGGATGAGAAAAGAAAGAACTCTGTTTATAGAAGATCGACTATATATAACTTTCTTGCTTATTACAACATGTATTTTTGTGTTGATGCAAACTCAATAGTTAATAAGGATAGATGCATAGCACTATGTTTGTGACATTTATATTATTAGAGTAATAAACTTGATGTACAACAAATCTCTTTAAAGGTTTCAATAAATTCAATCTTAACTCATTCCATTGTAAGGAAATCTATGCACATCAACAAACATAATGTTTCGATTTCAATGAGATCTAAACTTTCGTTAACATAATATTCTATATCTATTAACTATATACTAAACTAAGTGTCAAGGTGTAAGGTAGATACATACAAATTGCACTTAAGGATTCATGCCTCTACTCTATAGGTCTACACACCAGAGGACCCCACGATTCATGCCCTGCAACAGCAGACTGCGGATGCAACACCACATTCAGTATCCCTTTAATGATTCTAACAAAAATAGAAACAATAGAGATTCAAGGAGGGTTAAGATACAACCTTCTTAACTAGCACCAAGAGTGAAAGTTAAGAGATATCAACCATAAATAAGAAAATATATCATTAGGAATATCAAGCTATCATCTTTTGTATTCTGAGAGTAGATCAAACCACACATACCCAAAAGATAATATTGCATACATGTTGATTGTTAATACCCATTTAGAAGCCATCAGTTAAAATGGAATTAGTATGGGTGAGAAAGAGGTGGAACAAGGGTTCAGATTAAGATGGATGAATGATGTAACAACATTGTCCAAATGTTAAAGATCAGTCTATGAAGAAAGAAGAGAAAAAGAAATACATATCTATGTTCACTACTCTTTATTGTTTTGTTTTCACTCCTCAACCATGACGCAACTCATGATTCCCTTTTTCCTTCTTATCCTCACCTCCAATACTTCCTAGTTTTAGATAAAGTGCTTCATACCAGAATTATTGAATCAAGTAATATGTTTGATGCCATCAAAAGAGCTTCCATTTCCTCAAGCATACCCTGAATCCCATCATCTTATATGCTCATTTTCCTTCCAGATGACCAAAAGGAAAAATCCCCAAACTTTCTATCCAACTCCCCACTTCCCAATCCAATTTTCTAGAATCCCCCCAATTACTCACAAAAATCCACAACATATCAAAATTTCTTGCAAACAAATTACTTCCCTTCCAAGAAAACCCAATGAATAATAATTGAAAATCTCTCACAAGGATCCTTGTTTACAAAAGAAAGGTTGTTTTATTTTTGAAATAAAAAAATCAAATAAAATCTCTAAAATGCCCCAATAAAACATCAAGTTTCATTTTTCGACAAATAGTTCAAAGTTATGCATGTGCAACATAACAATATTTCTATCTTTTTATATTATTTTTCTTGTTAATCAATTATCACATTTCATTATAATTTGATTTTATTTAATATTTCATTACACTTTTAAATTTATTATCAACTATAATTTTTAATAAATATATTTATATTTAATTATCAAAGTGTCATTTTAACTTAATAATTTATTTAATACATCCATTAATCAAAAGCAATATTTATTAAACAAATTTAAATTAAACAAACCAAACATCAACAACAATTACCTAAACTCTAACTAGGGTCAAAAGCAAGACCAACTGACCACAAACATTATAAAACACTAACAAGGTAACATACAAATACTCATATTTTTTGAGGAAAATGGCTAGGGTTGGGGACCAAATGCTATTTCTGAACAATTGTTCCATTGGGTTTAAGACATGCTCAAATATGCCAATTCAAGTGGAGTCAATGTCTAGTACCTGCAACCTACAACACACTAAATGATCGAGAATATGCATTATCATATAAATAGTCACACCATCAAAGGGAGTTGCATCATCATAGAGTACTCACAAATGAGTAATGGGACACTATCCCTTTCACCTAAACACATCAATATGAACAACACCTAGTAATCAACTCATACAAAATCAGCTACATAGCAATTAGAATGATAATCACATAATGGCCATGATAAAATAATCACACAGTGCTCATAACAATGCATCTGACATCATATACTGTATCATAAAAAGGATCAATTGCTTAACATTATTAGCATGTATATTTAAATATCCCTATTATTTTACTTTTATCTATAGATTCCAAAGTCGACTACCTACACATTCATGGTGAGAATGGATGTGCACTACATCCTCCACCCTAAAAGTTGACTTACTCCTGGAAGTCACAAACTAGGGTGGAAACATACACATTAGTACCAACATTAAAGCTAATTCATTACATTATAATGCTAAACTTCCATAATCATGCACACAAAACATACATTTTTTGTTAAATATCCATCATTCACAAACAAGACATTCCACCTTATTCTTTTCACAACACTAAATCTCATAACATATTCAACATAAGATCATGACTTTACACCTTTTTAGAAGCATGGAAACATAATTTATCATCTCATAAGTACTATATTAATGATTTAACATACATTCTTCACATACACACACAAATTCACATCATCAAAAATCATATCACAAGACTACACAAAGGTCCATAATGCATCCTTGATAGAAAGAACATTGGTGCATTGCGCACTACATAGTGGGTCCTATCCTTTCCACCAGTTTTTTGCACCATTGGACAAACACCACCAAAACATAAATCTTAGGTTACTAAGCAAGGATGAGAGAAGGAAGAAAACATAGCTCAAGAGTCTAAGTGACTAGGACAACATAATGGGCTCATATGAAACTAGAGTACCCCGTGTTTGTAAACCTGACTTTGATACCAAGATGTAATGACTTGCTAAGGAACCCGAGAGGACAACACACAAATATGACTAATAATAGAACTTTTTTTTAAAACAAAATAACAATGAAATGTGAATAACATCACATAACATAACATACAATCTAATCCTAAGCCCTCTAAGGTTCCATGACTACATTACTAACATGTCTTTTAACCAAGAGCTAGAATTATTTCATTAATCTTGATTTATCTAATAATCAAGTTTATTTTAATCCATCACATTAAATGATTCTACAATATGAATTTCCTCAACATGTCAACAAATAAACAACATTAAATATTATTTATAAACAATTAGTAAATGCATATACAAATCACATTACAAGAGAATATATTATAATTTGTTAGATCATTACATTGTTTACAATAATACTTCCCTGAATACAAATTGCAAGAGTACATCAAATTACAATAAATAGTACATCAAATATACAAGTCCATAGCATACACAAAGACTGTCTTCTTGAACTTGAATCCTCTACACAAGGTACAACCTCCATGCACTCGAACAAACAAAAAGGAAACCTAATGGAGGAAAAAGCACCAACCTCCTGACCATGTGGAACCCTAAAATTGACCGCTCGTGCTAAGAGATAGCATAAGGTCTCACTACAACAAATAGTCAAGAAGATAGAAAGCTAAAATAAAAAAAGCTAAACATGGTTCCAACACTACATTGCCACAACATTAAAATCACATACAACACATACATCACTTCCAAAGGCACACACACAATAGAAGGGGAACACATAGCTAGGGAATTATAGACTGCAATAGGGAAGAGTTTCATCACATGGCCCTGGTATGTGTTATCCTAATAGTCTCTGACTAGATGTCTACCCCCATCTACGATTATATTGAAAGTATCTCACTAGACACTAGCCCCATAGGGTGACACATGCAGAACCAACATTCTTTTCGTGAGAACAAAGAAGTTGATCTTGCCAACCAGGCCTTCTCAACCCATCCTTAGCCTAAATGAGCACTAAAGACATGGGTGAGGCATCCAATTATCTTATTTAGTGTGAGATCTACTCAACCCCCTAATTCATTATTTAGGTTATCATTGGATTAACAAACTCCCATGTGGGTTATCCTAGACACTACTTTGGGTTTTGGGTCCCATTGAAAGCCACTCCCCCTACTTACAACTAGTAGACCCTAATCAACAAGCAAGGTAAAAAAAAATCTTTCATACTAACAATATCACATGAATCCCACACATAGAGCAATGCATGAACCATCTCGCTCACATTTCTCAATCACAAGAAAGTATAACCAGTGCAAGGCATAAACCCTCTTGCACACATCTCAAACACATTACCAATCACTTCCAAGTGAAACAATCATAATACTATACATGTAAAATTACTCCCTCCTAAACCTCTAGAAGCCAACCTTAACCACTTTTCATAAAAGACTCCCACTATGGAATAATAACAAAAATCACCATGATTCCACTAATTGAACACAGTATTCAGTACTAGCAACAAATGAACAATGCGACCATGAAATCCACATGAATTGACAAATCAACTATTAAATGATTAAGAAAGAAATTAATATTTAAAAGATAATCTAATTTATTCATTTAAATAAATCCCTCAATTATCTACATAATCACTTATTCATAAGGAAAAAATATTTTTTTTCTAACACCATAATACATACACATGTATACATTCATAAACACTCAAACATTATATATATCTTTCATTCATTCTTTAAATATTGACACTTCAATCTCACTTTTAGGCACATATTGAATAGATATGCTATAATGTCTACCATGATGAGATTTTTATTTAAAACTATAGAATAAATGATTAATAATGGTACCCAATTGTGAGGATCATAGAGAATCCACCTGAAACAACTCTTTCATGTTACATGATTCTTGAGATGTCTATAAGAAAGGAATTTAAAATATAGAAGATAACACTATTATATGATCTAAAATAATGACCAAGATTCCTAATTACCTTCCAAAATATGAGATATAGAATAACAAGTTCCCTCAATTTTCTCTTCAAATCATGTGATCTTAATTCTATTCTCCTGCATTTTAAGAAACATAAATATATGCTCTTTTATACTCATTCAATATACCAGAATCCTACATTTTCCTCTCTAGAAATATCTAATTGAAAGTTATACTTCAATACTCCTTTAGAGACATGATAAAAAAATGTTTTGACATATTCAGTAAATAAACAAGACTCCTTTATTGCATAACGATCAAATCGATTAATTTAAGATATATCTCTATGGAAGTAACAATGATTCATTTACTTTAGTGTATTGTCTCATACACTCAAACTTCCTAATAGTGAAATAAGAACTTACATCCAACAACTCAGTTTCCACTATCAACAAGAGGAACCCTTGGAGGAAGAAAAAGAAAGGAATTCACATAGAGGGAGTGAAAGTAGACAAGCCCACTGACACAATGAACTAGCACCCAAAAAAAACAAGAATTTACCAACTAACAAACAAATCAACCAAAGACAAAAACCAGTAAGATAATAACAAATCCAAAAACAAAATCTAACAAGACAACACAAAGAAAGGAAAAAAGAAAAGTGAGAGAAAAGAAACCAAAACAAAAGGAAACTAACTAAACCAATCTGACCCCTAACTACCCCTAATCCTAAACTAACTCTAAAATAAGCCCTAAAAACATAAAGCAACGAAAACCTATATGTCCACCTGACTATTTTTTCATCAGGTTTAAGAGCATTAACTTACCAAGAAAAGTTCTAATCCTAGCAAGTTCATCCTTGTATTTAGAAATATAAAGCTTATGCAAAATAAATTCATTTTGAAGGAACAAAGGCTAAAACATTAAAGGTTTTGGATTTTATGTCTTATCATGACTAACCCACAGACACATCTTACTATCCCCAATATCATAACCAAACTAAAAATCATGAAAATATAGTGAGTAAAGAAAATTACACTAGAGGGTACTCTCCTCTGCTAAATACAACAAAAAATTATCTAATTTGTTTGCAGTAATAGACATTATTACATTCATCCTCAACTATTACAAATCTGCACAATTTTAGAATAAAAAATTACCAATTGATGTAGAAAAATTGACCCCTTCATTCTCAATTCACTCACATACATAGGAATTATATAAACTCAATTCAATGAATAAATTTCTACATAAGATTGATTTATTTTAATCAAACCAGAATTTAGAACTGCCTTCAATAATTACAAATCACTCAAAATTTTCCTTGCTCTTTATCTTACCAACTCTATACCTTCTCTTCCTATTGTCTATGTCCTTCCAATATGCACTCTTCAAAATATGTGCAACCTTTTTTAATTTTAATGTTGCTCTCTCATTGTTTTCCACACATCTTTCTCTTTACAATTATATGTTTCTTGATGCAACTCACCCAAAGCTAGTTGAATGCCTCCTATTTCGCACCCCTTTGTGGGTCTCTTCACCTTCATGTTATTATTCTCACACACTCCTTACTCCATAGTTGCTTTTTTTTTTTAATCTATAACTTTTGTAAACTTTCATTTACAATTTTGATGCAGCTCCCTACTTTCTTTGCCACTGTCTCAAAAAATCTTCTTTTGATCCCTTCCCTCACTCCTCATCCATCCCCTTTTGGACTCTCTTCTCTATGCTTCTATCTCCCCTCATTCTTTTTTTGACTCTTTTCAAACAATTTTTTTTAAAACAACTAATCAAGAGTCTTTTGTTGCTCCTTAGTATTCCATCAACCCCTTGCTTTGACTCTATTGACTAAGTTTAAATCTCTACCTCCTTGTCTTCTCTTATCGTGACCTTCACACTTCCAAATGCCTCAATTCCAAACAAAATATGTCTCCTTCTTACCTGTGACCATAGTATTGAAGGTGAAAAGTTGCAGGTCATGATGAAGTTTATATCCAAAATGATGCCAATGCTAATTGTTAGATAATGAACAAGCCACTCAACATGATTACTTTATGAAGTTGATTTACATCTACCACTAATGCATTTAAATGTTTGTAAAACCTTATTTGCATACCAAGTCACTCTTATCTACACACGTTCCTACCAGCGTAGCTTCAATTACAACATTGACAAATTATGTTACACTTTGATGGAATCTGTGTCTAGTTATGTGGAGGTTGGCTTTACATCAACCAACGTAATTGAAATTTTTTCCCAACCAATGCTTTCATACTTTGCATATAAGTCTTCCAAAATTTCCCTTGATCATCATTAGAATGAGATTGAGCATGAAGAGAAATGAATTCAAATCAAACCAAAATTGTGAAAATGAAAACCAACAATATTTTTTGTTGGTGTCAATCACCTATTCACTTGTGTGCTCCTACACCAAACACTCTAGGTAAAATGACTGTTAGCATAGGATCACAATAGAAGAGTTGAGTAGTTGCACTACTCTTTTAGGTTTTCATCAACTTGTAGTGAACTCCTTCACTATCCAAGTGCTGAAAATTAGTCTTTCTTTCACCTTTTCCAACATTGTGCTAGAACATGCACCACTTCTCTCCAACAAAACATCTCCCTTCTTTCCCCACTTATGGACTCATGTCCACCAAAACCCAACCTCCTCCACCAAACATGTTTCACACTCCTCTAGCTCCTCTTTGGTCTCAAACCCACCTTTGACTGACCACCTCCACCAAAATTCTACAACATCCTGAACCAACTCTATACAAAACAATGCAACATCTACCACATGTGCTTGTCCTCTATCCAACTCACCCTCTATGATGTCATCTAGAAATTCAATACCTTCACAAAAAAAAATTAAACCTCATACACATCCATAACTGCAACATCAAACTTCATTATGTTTTCTTCCACCTCCTCGTGAACTACAAATTCTCACTCTTCTCTCTTTGTTGCAACATCAAGCTTCAATTTCCACTCTTCCTCAATAGCCATAAATTGTGCAAACAAATTTTCTTCACCTTCACCCTTCACTACAACCTCTTCATTGCTCACTTCATTCCTTTCTTATTCTCTCATTATGCCTTCCTCATGACATGTCTCTACTTCAACTTCTTCTACAGGGGTTGTTACATCTTCGATAAGGGCTACATCTTCCCCACCCTTATTCTCACTCTTTTTAACATTATTTTTCACTTTCTCATGAACCATTGTTTCCATCGCTTCACATATTTCATCCTCCACATCATCTCAATATTGCTCCCAAAATAATATCCAAGCAGGTTTCCTCACAACCCAACCCATCTTGCCTACTACAATTTTTTACAACTCACATTCTTTGTGGCTTCAAGCTCTCCACTTCTCAGGACTCATCTACCCACAACAACCTTCTCAAGCTTTTTCTCTACTGCTTCACACACTTTCTTCTATAGGCAAACTGCCTCTCAATCAATGATTTGTTAACACTTCCACCCATAGGTCCTGGTGGATCCTCTTCACTCTTAGTACTACATGCTCTAATACCAATTGATGCAAGAGGGTACTCCCCTCTATTAACTACAAAAACCTTTCCCAATTGATGTGTTTGCAAAAATAGACATTCTTACATTCATCCTCAACGATTACAAAGTTGCAAAATTTTACAAAACATTACCAATTGGTGTAGAAAACTTGACCCCTTCATTCCCAATTCAATCACATACATAGGAACTATATTAACTCAATTCAATGAATAAATTTTCATACAAGATTGATTTATTTTAATCAAATCAACATTTAGAATTATCTTCAATAATTATAAATCACTCAAATTTTTCCTTGCTCTTTCTCTCACCAACTCTGTACCTTCTCTTCCTATCTTCTTTGTCCTTCCAATCTGCACTCTTAAAACTATGTGTAGCCTTTTCTAATTTCAATGTGACTCTCTCATTGTTTCCCATGCATCTTTCTATTTGCAATTATATATTCCTTGATGCAAATCAACCAAAGCTAGTTGAATGCCTCTTATTTCACACCAATTTGTGGGTCTATTCTCCTTTGTGATGCTTTTCTCACAAAATCCTTGCTTCACAACAACTTTTTTGTTTTAATCTGCAACTTTTGTAAACATTCATTTACAATTGCAATGCAACCCCCTACCTTCTCTAGCATTGTCTCATAGACTCTTCTTCTAAGCCCTTCCCTCACTCCTTGTGTGGACCCTTTTGAATTCTCTTCTTTATGTGCCTATCTCCACCTCATTCATTCTTTATGTCTTTTAAAAAAATAAAAATGATCAAGAGTATTTTGTTGCTCCTTAGAAATCCATTGGCCTCTTGCTTTGACTTTATGGCTTGAGTTTTAATCTCTACCTCTCCATCTTCTTTTATCATGACCTTTACACTTCCAAATACCTTGATTCAAGATAAAAGATGTTTCCTTCTTACCTGTGACCTCAATATTGAAGGTGAAAAGGAACATGTCATGATGAAGTTTATATCCAAAATGATGTCAATTTTAATTATCAAATAATGAACAAGCCACCCAATAGGATTACATTATGAAGTTGATTTACATCTGCCACTAATGTACTTGAATGTTTTTAAAACCTTTTTTATAGATTGAGTCATTCTTATTTGCACACATACGTACCATCATAGTTACAAAATTACAACATTGAAAAATTATGTTACACTTTGATGGTGTTTGTGTCGAGTTAAATTTGTAGGGTAGCTTTACATTGACCAACATAATTGACAATGTTTCCTAGCTAATGCTTTCATATTTTGCATACAAGTATTCCACAATCACCCAAATCATCATTAGAATGAGATCAAGCATGAAGAGAAATGTATTCAAATCAAACTAAAATTGCAAAAACCAAAACTAACAATATTTTTGTTGGGTGTTGATTGCCCATTCACCCTATGCTCCTACACCAAAAAAGATGCCACCTAATTTAGATGCTTTTTCAGTTGCCAATGCTTTCTCATGTTGCATGACTTCCTCCTCTTGAGGTTTTAGCTCATGATAAACCACCCCATTATGTGTCAGTACATACATATCAAAAGAAACAACATCCATCAATAGTGTATCATTATTATCCAAGATATTAACATAATGTTTAAATTTCACATGCATATCCTTATCATTATCAACATTGGTTTCAAACAAAAAACCAGTGTGCCTTATTGCATTAGGATTATCAACCTTATTTATATTCTCGATAACATAGAATTTACCAATTGAATAGTTGTTTTCCTCAACCACTAAAGAAATTGGTTTAGCTTTTCCTTACCTACCATGGCAATTTTCCAAGATAAAAGGAAATCTAAACAACTTACCTCAGAATGTGAGCCAAAAGGATGAATCCTAAAGGAATCACACAAAGCAATGTTTTTTATGTAGTCAAAATACCCATGAGCCAATATTGTTGCATTCAACTTAGATATGAGCTTGAAGATCCTTTCAGTATCCTTGAATGAACAAAGTTGCAAATCATCTTGATTACCAGTTTGAGTTTGTGAAACTTCTCTCTTGAATGTGATAAATAATTGTTTGTATCATTCCTAGGCTACATGTCATAAAAAAATTGTGTAAATCAGCATTAATTTCACCACCATTAGGGTCAAATTAATTAATGCTTAATAAAAAAGTAGCTCCTTCGAGCAACTCACTAGAATGAACATAATCAAAATCTAGAGGGTACTTCCCCATTTTTTTCTCCTCACCACACTGAATTGTTTCAATTTCTATGGAAAATTCCTGATAGTCCCTTTGATATTCTTTTTCTCCATCTACTTGAATCTCATCATACTTTCTTTGCTGCAATAAAACATTAATACCATCATTATGAGTATTTTCATTAGAATTAGCATCTAGTCTAATTTCATGAAATGTGTAAATCTAATCAAATTGACCATCCACTTGAAATTTTTCTTTTGAATATTCCATTTGGAACTCAACTTCTTGGCCTTCACCACGAGATCCATTTACAATTTCACCTTGAACTATGCTGCTTTTTGTTTCAATGTTTCCATAATTCAAATTAGTAGTCATTTTCTTCTATTAACTTGTTAATGGGCATTTATTCCTTATCGAAAATCATAAAACAATCCATGAATGCATCAATACACTTATTTTCCACATCTAGAGAATCTGCACAAGGTAAAGAACTTTTTTTATGCTTAGATTCCTTTTCAATGAAAGGCTAAAAGTGGTCAAATGATGGAGATGAGCTAGACATATTTTCATAATTACTCTCATCATTTCAAATGGAGTCATTATCATTTTCGTTTGTGCTAATTGTTTCATCTCCCTTATTGTGTGAAGAACTAACCCAAGGATCTTCCATGAATAACTCTTTAATAGTGATCTAGTGCTTCAAATTTAAATCCATCCTTCCAAGGAAAACAAAACAATCAACCTCAGAATGCTGGTTTGTCCAATGTATCCTACATCCCTCTAATCTAACAAATTCAGACAAACTTAGAGCACCTATTTCCTCCAATCTCTTATTTAATTGATTTTTGTGTATGTGGGATATCTACCTAGTAGAACAAATGCTCTTTTTTCCATCCATCACCTTTTTGTTCATCTTTCTCAAAATAGATGTTTAAAGCATTGGAAGGAGACTCTATAATTTATAATTTCTCATCACAATAGTTATGTGTTGATACTCCACCTTCTTTACTACTATCATTAATATTAGCATTTTCAACTAGATCATATTCTGACTAGATCTTCTCATTATGTTTTGAATTTAAGTCTATTTCAAGAAACTTTACAAATGAACCATTAAAATGGTGTATTTGTTCATCTAATAATTTTCTTACAACTTCATCATGACTTAATGCATTATGCATTGGAGTATGATTGAAAAAGGATGATATACTCACAAAAAATTCATTAGGAGGTGGAACACTTACCTCCATGTTTGACTTTTGTGAATCACATCTCCCAAATTTGTCGTGCATGAAACTGACATGATCTGAAGCATTAGAGTGTGTGATGCTTGGTATATCCATGAACAAATAGAATTTTTTGGGAGAGTAACATACCATTTCCATGCAATAACTTGAAGTGTTTTGATGAATAGTTGACAAGCGATATCTTCATGTTGAATTTGGAGAAAAGAAAATAAATCATTTAAAATCTTGACATGTTTATAAGAAATTTATTCACTATTAGGAAAAAATGAAGCAAAAATGTTATGCATATGATGAGGAATTTCATGAGTAATCTAGAGAATAAACAAAGGGTTTCCCATCAGAGTTGGGTTATTTCCAAGACTCATCCCACTCTAACATGCACCAAACTGAAAATGCTCAAGTGGCCCTCCTTATAGTGCCAATTTTGTTAATGGCCAAACTAAAATGACAAGATGTAGGCAAGATGCAATTCCCTTACTTCTCTATAAATTCTAAGTGAATGATCATTAAATAAAACACTTCCTAAGGTCCTGGGTGTTGGGTCACAATGTTACTATTTTGCCAAGTAGTCAATATTGTTGCAATATTCAAGGGACCTACTAGTTATTAATATTTTTGGTTGTTGTAAGATTGGACTCTAATCTAAACCTACTCTAACCTAAGGATAAATAAATGCAAAAGATGGATCAAGGATGCAAGAGAGGAAGAAATTTTGATTCATCTAATTAACCAAACTCGTTATTCTTCAAGGATTTCCTAAATTAAACTATATAATAAATTATCCTGTATTAAATACACAATCACATTCATTCATAATGCCAAAATTAATAGTCAATTGCAAATCACTCATGGGTATGTGCAGGATCATCATGGAAAAAATAGGCCCTTAAGTGGCAAAAATTTCAAAAAAATCAGAGTTAGGCAACTTGACGTAAGAATTTGAATAACTTATCTATATTATTTCAAAAATATGTAAGAATAGAATATGTAGAAAATTGAATGTAATTTCTAAACTACTAGGTTTTTGTTTTTAAATCTATTTGGTGAAAATTTGAAATTTCAATCAATAGCACTTAAATTTCAAGGAAAAAATAAGAAGTAGGTGTTTTTGACCCTAACCACAATAAAATGATAATAATTTTTTAGAATATTTTAGATATAAGTAGAAGACTCATGTCCCAATGTGATGCATAATTTTTGTAATTTTTTCCAAGTAAATAATTAATTATGAATTTTTTATAATAAATTTTTAAAAATATAAAACTTGTATGTCCGACCACCTTAATTTGGTCAAAACTTCATGAAATTCATTTTTTCCTTTTTAATCCTATAGTATGTGAAGCATAGAATGTGATGCATGTTTCAGATTCAAAAAATGTGATATCATTTGAAAGCTATAGATGTTTTTCAATCAGCCTATCAATAAGTTTTGCAAGTTAATTTTTGATTTTACTAGTAAGGTTGATTAATATATGTAGCTTTAGTCAAAGGCTTATGTCAAGTGTTAGTTTCAAATATTGTTTGTGAAAGCTTGCTTAGTTTTTTAGAGTTTGTAGTAGTGGCACAACATGTGGTATTCTCTATGGGTTTATGCTTAACTAGGTATCTCATCTACATTTTAGCTTTCAAACTTGCTAGAGTAGTTGATTATTCTCTATAGCCTTTGCTTGGAGGTTGAGTATAAGTGTCATTTTTTAATACTGTATGGGTAGAGTTGGCTTAGTGTTTAACTATGGGAATGTGTCTATTTTGAGTAGCATTGCTTGTGGGCTTAGCACAAGTGTTTGGATAGAGTTTGTTTAAGTAGAGCTAGTTTAGTGCTAAATTGGGGCAAGGTGTTTAATCTATGTAGCTTTGCATGAGGACTAAGTAGAAGGGTATGTGCAAGATCATCATGGAAAAAATAGGCCCTTAAGTGGCAAAAAAATTAGAAAAATCAGAGTTAGGCAACTTGACATAAAAATTTGAATAAGTTATCTATATTATTTCAAAAATATGTAAGAATAGAATCTATAGAAAATTAAATTTAGTTTTTAAACTACTAGGTTTGTTTTAAAAAAAATCTATTTGGTGAAAATTTAAAATTTCAATGCAATAGTACTTAAATTTCGGAAAAATAAGAAGTAGGTGTATAATGACCACCCTAACCACAATAAAATGATAATATTTTTTTATAATATTTTAGATATAAGTAGAGGACTCATGTCCCGATGTGATGCATATTTTTTTATAATTTTTTTCCAAGTAAATAATTAATTATGATTTTTTTATTACAACTTTTAAAAAATATAAAAAACTCGTATGTCTGACCACCTTAACTTTGCCAAAACTTCATGAAATTCAATTTTTATTTTTTAAATCCTATAGTATGCAAATCATATAATGTGACACATGTTTTGGATTCAAAAAATGTGATACTACTTCAAAGCTATTGATGTTTTTCAATCAGTCTATCAAGATCAGGACTTTAGTCATAATTTGAATATAAAATGAATAATAATTACTTACTAAATTCAAAGTAAAGCATAATTTATATTGGTGTAAAACTGAGAATCTCCTTTAAAAACCCTTTTCGTTTCATCAATTTTGGGTAAAAAAAAAGTCATCAACCACATACCCATCATATTGCCACTTTTTGGCCCATCATGATCCTTCACATACCCAGAAGTGTTGGCTTAAAATACTACTTGGGAAAAGCTAGCTTTCACATAGCCTTTGTAATGGGTTTTCTTCTTTTGTCTGGAGGGTGATAAAGAAGAAAACTTGTAGTTTGTGTATAAAATGGCCTGGGAGTATAATACAAAAATTTACAAAATTCATGTTCAGATAAAAGATAATGAATTGTTGTTCTCAGAGGAGGCAACAAATGAAGAATTATCACAAGTTTTTTGTACTTTCTTCCCTAGTCTAGTAGACTGAATTAAAATTGTGATTAATTAAGAGATAATTTGACTAGAATCACCCAGACTTTTGTTTCCATCCAATTTATTGTCAATCTTCTTGTCAAATGCCATGGATTTCCTTCAGTCTTTTGTTGCACTAGAAATTGTGTGTAGAGAATCAATCTTAGGAGAAGTAATGGGGGAAAATGATCTCCTAAAGGCAATTCAAAAGTATTAGCTGGATTCGGGAGAAGCACATGTAGGAAGTATTTTTCCTAGAAGCTATCTCAAGGAAAAACAAGGATTTGCACCCATCTATGGAGTAGTGAAAAATGGGTTACGTGATGATGACCCATGGCTACTATTTAGAATGATACAAATGCATTTTGGAGAACTAGGGCAACAATTGATTGATATGATAAAAGACAAATATTTTTCTCTCTCATACATTCTTGGTCATCAAGTTCTACATGGAGGGAGGAAAATTGCAATGCCTCGCATCAATCCACCAAGGAGACATGCAGTAGAATGGGCTGAAGGTCATGTTGAGAACATGTTGGATCTGAATGAAAATATTCAGAATATAAATGAAGATGCAAAATATAGGATGGAATGAATAAAAAATGTATATGCAGCAAATTTTGTATTGTATAAAATATACAAACATTATGTGATGTATGTAATAGTTATAGCTACTAATATATAGAATCATCTGAAAATCATGCTTACCAATACCATAATTCTAGTAATTTTGTAATTTTGATTATATAATTAATATAATTAATTAGGCCTTGGACTTTTACCAATAAAAGAAAACTTAAAATTTTATTTATTTAATTTTTAATGTATTTTTCAAAATCTTTTTAAATCTTTTTAAATCTTTTTAAAAGATTTATTTATTTCATTTTTAAATTATTTTAAAATTTTAAAATTTTAAATATATTTTAATCTTAATAAGTTTATTTATTTATTTTAATTTATATTTAAATTTCATTTAAGTATTTATTTTAAATTTTCTATATCTTAATTTTTTTAATATTTTGTTTTTTTGTATTTTATCATTTTTTGGGGTTTTAATAATTTTTTATTTTTTGATTTTAAGACTCTAAGAGGATGAACAATGCAAAAATGAACACGACAAAATGAAAACCAATCAATTGAGCAATGACAACAAAAATGAGAGATGTGATGAGGTGAAAAGATGACAAAGAAATGAAGGATTGGGATCAAAAATTCAAATTGGATTTGGATTAAGTCCAAGTTAAATTTGAAATTTCAATTCCAACGAAAGACAAAGGGTTGGAATCAAAAAGTCAAATTGGATTTTTACTAAGTACAAGTTCAATTTGGAGTTTCAATTCTGACAAAAAACAAAGGGTTGAAATCAAAAAATTCAAACTTGATTTGGACTAAGTCCAAGTTCAATTTGGAATTTCAATTTCGACAAAAGACAAAGGGTTAGAATAGAAAATTCAAACTAGATTTTGACCAAGTCCAAGTCCAATTTGGAATTTTGATTCCAACAAAAGGATCTAAAAAATGGTCCTAAGGAAATGAAAAACCCACAAGAACCACTGAGTAGGGTCAGGGAACCAAGTTAGACTCAAACCCTTTACAAAAAGGTTGAAATTCCAAATCAGGACCCAAAACCTAATAAGACAACAAAGAATGGAATAGGGCCCTAGAGTTACATACAACTCTAGGATGAGATCAAAACAATGAAAGTGCAAGATAAATACTAAAACAAAAATGAAGGGTAAAGGGAAAAGATGTGAGACAAAGAGCAACAAAGTGAAAAAACAATAGAAAATGATGAAACAAAAGAAAGAAGAGGGGGTTCTCAACCTTTTCCAAGTAAAAATTTTGGGCATGTATGCAGGGAATAATATGAATTTACCATATGAAATTTATGCCTATAGTGTGGGCTAACATTGGTGTTTTGACAACACTTGTAGAGTGATGGAATTTAGAGATGAGATCCTTTCATTTGTTGACTGGGGAGGCTACTATGACCTTGGACGATGTGTGGAGGATCTTGCAATTTCCCATCCATGGAGAGAGGGTGGTATATGACACTAAATGGGGATTGGTGGTGATTTTATTAGTTTTTGAGACTGACTCCCTAGGAGCTTGGAGTAGAGGATTACAAGATTTGATGGGACACTCTAGCTGATAGATACCATAGACTTGTGGTTTTTTTATGCATGATGATTGGAGTGGTTTTTTTGGATAGGAAAAAACATGGGTTTCTGGTAGGATGGGGAGAGATGTTGGAGGGGATGATGGAGGAGGTGGCTATATATGACTAAGGACCTTAATTTTTAGCGATTCTATTCTTCAAGCTATATGATGTAGTGTACAAAGATGGTCATAGCATTAGCTACTACACAACACTTCTAATAGTATGGGCATGGGATCACATAGTAGTGTTATGACCTCTAGTATAAAGATACTTGGGTTCAAGACTATTGAATGCTTATATATATGGAGGAGTAGTGAGACAAATCTAGGTGGGAGATGTTTGCTACTGGAGACATTTGATTGACCTAATGGATGGATTCACATGGAGGCTTTACAAGGACTACCCCAGTTTGGATGATGACATTGAGCACCTACCTTCCTAGAAGCACACCAAGTATATGATTGGGCAAAATTTGATGTCTCAACATATTATAGAGAGGCATCTAATAGAAAGGGTGTTGAGATAGGTTGGTGAGTGACAAGGAGTACCAATGAGGATTGCAGAGTTCATTTGGTTAGCTATGGACGTCACACAGTGAGGGTTGATGATCAATATACAAGTAGCATTATAAGATATTATAGATTTGTAGTCGATTCAGTTTGGAAGAGTGGTTGATGTGACCAATGCTAGCATTACTTAGGAGTATGATGTGTTGTGGGTCACATGCAAACCAACACCATTCACTGATCCTGACCAGTTAGTACTTGTGGAGAAGATGGGCATGGTACAATGAGGTAGAGTGTGAGGTAGATGTTGAGGTAGAGGAGATGGAGACATTAATGATGTGGATGGAGATGATGGAAAAGATGGTGGTGGTCGAGAAGACAATGGTCAAGGGCATAGATATCAAGGGGATAAAGGCCAAGGAAGATATGGGAGAGGTCAAGGTCAGGATGACCAAGGTCAGTGGGGAAGAGTAGGATTACCTCTTAGAGTAGCATAGAGGTTGCCCTAGCAGATGCTGCCCATCCATGAAATGGGGGAGAAGATGGAGCTAGAAATGGAGGAGAGAGTAGAGGAGGTGCTAGGAGATGTAGATGAGGAAGCACTGGTTGGAGAGTTCATTTTGGAGGAAGTCGAGGAGGAGGATGTTATAGAGGAGGCCACTTGAAATGTAGTGATCATGGAGGAGGGCATGAATGATTTCCCAATTAGGGAGGTCACTATAAATTTCATGGAGGAGGAGACCAAGGAAACAAGAAAGAGATCTTAGGCATAGATATAGGCACTGTAGGCATAGGTTCAAGAATTATAGGGATAGGTGTAGGCCTTGATAATTGAGAGGGATTAGGTAGTCATATGAGCACAAAGGGTGGATCAAAGGTGCATTGACTTCATTACTACTATCAGTGGACCCATAATAGATCTAGCTTGAGAGCTATATCAAGAAGGGATGGTTGCATAGTACTACCAAAGACACTATGAGGATGCACTTCCTGTAGCAGAAAAGGTTCCTAGCTATACAAAGAGTGAGTCTCAAAGAAGAGCACATTCAAGGTAGGGATATAGTTGTAGTGAGGGTGACCCATAATGACTGAGGTTAGGACCCTATGAAATACCATCAAGATCCTAGTAGAGGGAGGAGAGACAACCACCATTAGGACCACATGATGAGGGCAACATGGGATAGGCCTATTTTCTCATGTTTTCTTTTATATGCATTTAAACACTTAAGCTTATTATCAATCCCATGAGCTCCATTTATGGGATACATCAGCATGTTGTACTATGACAATATTTTTTTGATATATATATGTGAGATACATGTTTTTGGAAATTACTATAAGATGTTTATGATTCTATGTGTATGCCTCTATGTAATGGATTTAGGATGTGATGCAATGTTTATTCATTTTATGTCTATGTGATGTTCCTATATGATATGGATGGTGTATTATGATATGATGCTATGTATGTTCTTTATGTTATATGCCTACCCATACCTATGCTATATGAATAGATGCACATGATTACTTCTTATGCTTATGTATGTTTTGATGTATGGATAGATACCTATATTCTTATGGCATTCTTCAAGTATGCAACTTTTACATGGATAATGGTTCTATATGATGGAATGTTATGTATATTTTTTTATTTTTTTGATGCAATATGGATGACCTATCATGCATATGATAATGATATTTATGATGTCATAACATGCTTGTGGATATAGGATGGTGCCACTAATACATTTATTTTTGTGTCACAGTACACCATCAAAATCATTGTGGGGGTGGAAAATTGAGATATTAGTGTAGAAAGAAGAGGTGAAATAGAATGGCCAAAAGATATGGATGAATTGGGACATGATATCTTGATATCTTGCTAATAAATGATCAAGATATAATTTTATTGCATAATTATCATAATATAAATTATTAGGGAAACAGATGAAAAACACCAAGGTATGGCATAGACCAATGTGTAGCATGTTATCCCTTGCAAAAAATAGGCATGTGACAGACAGGGAATTCCATGACGCACACAAGGAACCCTAGAACCTTGTTGGAACATGTGAGGAAGTAACAAAAATGCACACTGATCCTAATATAGAAAAGCATTTTATTTGAGCTTTATCTTGCAGAGGATGTTTTTAATATGCCAAATGGAAAATTTAGGCACATACAAGGAATGCAGATACCCCAGTCATAATGTGAAGATAAGCCGCAAATAAAAATCAAAGAGAAAATAGGTCATGATCCATCATCACTCCTCTAAATCCTTCTTGGGAAATCCTTGAGAGGAACATTAACATGATTGAAGATAAACCATGTAGTGTAGAAAAAATTATCCTTTTACATTTTCACACTTTGTTTGGGCCCTCTTAATTAAAATGGACTTAATAATGCATTAATCTAGTGTTGAAAAATTTACTCCTTTACATTTTTACACTTTTTTTGGGCCCTTTTAATTAAATTGGACTTAATTATGACTTAATAACCCCTATTTTACATCTATAATCCTAAAAAATTACATTTTTTGAAGGGGAAACTTGACAACAATTAATGCCAACACATAATTAAATACCTTGAGTAATGTGTGTTCCAAGAATAAGGGATTGGGACCCATTCACCCATGGTTAAAGGGGTCCTTCTTAAGCCTTTGAAACCATTTTTAAAACATGTTTTAGAGGTATTTTATCATCCCAAATTCAAAATTCAAATGTCATTTTGTAATTTTTAATCTTCGGGAAATTGAGAAATCTCTATAAATACAAGGTCATTTTATCAAAACAACTAGATATTTTCAAGAGTACTTTCACGAGAGAAAATATTATTGTCAAGGGAATTCAAGAGAAGATATATTAGCTATTTATTGCAACAATAAATATCCAACCATCATGTCAAAGTTATCAAGCATCATGCATGTTGTTGGAGCTAACATTTTGATTTAGGTTTCAAAGATTCAAAGTATGCATTCAAGTCATATTTCAAGTATCAAGATCCACATCCATTATGTTGGTTATTTTTTTTAAGAACCAAATTGATCTACAAAAATATTTATGGACTTTTCCATTTCCAATACTTAGTACTCCAAAAGGGTTGGCCAATGAAAGAGTAAAATTTATAAGACTTCTACTCCTACACTTTGGGCTCTGCTAAACCTAGGAGAGTGATTCCACAATGTATACTTAGGAATTTGTATGACTAATACTCATATACATGGTCAATAATAGATAATTCTCATAAAATTACTCAACTACATAGCATATCAAACAAGTTGGCAGCTCATTTACTAATATCCCACACTTAGAGCATGAAAAGATGAAACTCAACACAAAATAACTATAGTCGTTTCCATTTGAAAGTTTATAAAATAAAGGTGATTAGCTGACGAACCAACCCAAAAATTGAATTATGAATAATGTGCACAAACTAGTGCCTTATCACAAGCATGAACTCAATATCAAACTATATGACCAGAAAACAACTAAACAATAACACATAAAATCTTAAGAAGCACTGCATTACAACATTTCCTTATAAAATTCATGATTATTACTGCTTATTACTATCCTAGCACCCAATTTTTACAAGTTAATAACCTCACTCGAGCATTTATATTAACTCATTAAAATAATAAGAAGGAATGAAATTAAACATCCATTGAGAGACAATAGAGACAAACAAAAGAATCCTTGATTACTTTCATTCATAACTCATAAAATGGGCAGAAGGAGAGATAATAGCTATGAAATTGGTATCACTCTATATTGTATTTGCTATACTATTATCAAAATTACATACGTGACAATAGACTCTGAAATTAAGACAAAACACAAAAAACATGCTCTGTATTCCTATTACAATTCACTATGTCAATTCAATTTTCAACAAACCACTACTTCTAGCCTTGAATTATTTCTTATAAAGATGAAAGAGAAAAACAAGCCTCAAGTCAGGAAGCACACATGTCAAAACCTCATTGGACCATTGTAATAAATATTCCCTTTTAAGTTACACTTGATCCTTCAGGTGGCAGAAATAAACATGAGGAAAAATTAACCCTCACTCGTTATAGAAATCCAGTTCCACTTTAGAAAAGGAATCATTCATTTATTACAATAGCTTCAAAATATTTCCCACACATTCAAAAAATGTTCCCCATGGGAAATCTAGTCAACAAAATTAGAAAACATGGAAAGCATATAAAAAGACAAAAATGATTTATTCACATCAACACTTTATGCCACCCATTCTAAGTTGGGGAGAGAACAATATCTTGCAATTTTTTATCAAAAGCCTAATCTACACTATATTCAGGCTATGTATTTTTTTCTCCTATTAATACTTTATCCCCACATATATTAATTCATCGTACTTTTCTAACCGGGAGTTATACTCCTCTTCAGTTGGCCACTTCACATTTAATAAACTTTGTACCTTAGTATTGTGCTGAGAGTATCTAGCATCAGTTAAGGCCCTGGCCTCTTTAAAAAAAATGTATGGATCTTTGTTTCAATCTCCACCATTGTATCAATATTTAAATTCAGTGGGATGTAGTCAATGATAGTCAGATCCATCATAGTTGTTGCAAGCATGCCTCTCAAATCCTTCTTCTAGATGTAAAATGGTTGCAACTAACCTTTAGGACTCAATACCTGAGGCATACCATGTTCCTCCATCTCTTTAAACAGCTTCAGCTTACTTTGGAGCTACACACCTAGCTTTCCATGAAAGGTGGTTATCTCATTAACCAAATCAATATTTTGCAAGATTTCAAGGATGCCAGTAGGTGCCTCGAGATCCTCCTTCATTTTGGGTATCATTTCTCTTAATGTACCCTCCCTAGTACTCTAATTACTTCATTCATTCTCTAAGGCTTCTTGTACCTATAGATACTTTTTTGTTTGCTTCATGAATACTCTTATAGGTAGCCCAAACATCATCAACCTTGTTGATCAACTTGGTTACCTATGCTTTAATACATCCTCAAAGATCTAATTTTCTACCTTAACAGTTTCAAGTTTATCCTTCTTGACATTTTCCTTTTCAGTACTCAACTGATCATTCAAATCTTTAATTTTCAAGGCCAAGGTTTCCCTATCCTATCTAGAAAAGTCTGAGGAAGAAGAGGATGGTGAGGAAAGTGTCCTTACTGATTGAATGGCTTGAATAGTTTCCCTCATCTTTTTTATCTCGTATAAGGCTTTGTTGTATTACTTCACTAGAGAAACATATTTTTTTCTGAGAAATTTGTGCAGTGTCCACACTGAGCATGGCAACATGAGCAGTTAACTTAGCTACTTGGCCAAGAGTTATATTTGTGTCTCTTTCAACCACCAAGGAACCTATAGCCTCTTTAATAGGCCTAGCAACATCATGCTTTCCAATATTATTTTCCATAGACCAAATTATAAGAGTGTGCGAATTTGGACCATATACAGATCCAAACACCTTATCCTCAAATTCCTCCTCATATATTGAAGTCTGAGGGTCTCTTCTTACTACATCATATGTTATAGCTAAGGTGATAGTGCATCCTAGTAACAACACAATTTGACTATTTATGAAAATTTAACTGGCCTCGACAAGAGTAATAGATACAATTTTAGCTTTCATATTTTCTTCCTCTACTTTCTTAGCTTCTTCCTGTTGAGAAGGTTCAACACTAACCTGAGCTAGTTCAAGCCTTTCCTTTATCTCTTTACTCCTTTGTTGAACCATAAATTCCTAAAATTCTTGGGATTGCAAAAACATATCATCTACAAGGAATTCATCACATTCCTTGATCCTGGGATCGTCATCACTTTGCTTAGGATATTGCCACTTGAAAATTCTATTGGGGGAACTTTTGAAGTAAAGGTTTCTTTAATATTAGGGAGAGGGAATTTCTTCTCCACCTCCTCATCTCCTAGCACATGCTCTGCCATTTTTTCCTCCCTAACTTCTTGAACATTTGTAGGATACTCTAGGATATCCATAGCTTATGGTTGTTGTTATAGGAGAGCCTATACTTTATCAGCAATCTCCTTCATCTTCACCTTAAAATCACCATTTTTTACAATCCCTTAGCTTTTTGAAAGCTCTTTCAAAAGGGTATGCAATTACATCATATGGACTTACATAATAGGCATTCCTTTTCATGATACTCTCTTCAATTTCCATTATGAAGGTCCATTCCTTCTTTCTAGATATGATAGCCTCATTACTTGTCAAGTTTCTAAATACATCATCCTTGTACAAGAATTGATGATGTATTACTAATAAGTTTTTATCTTTTCTCTTTCCATACATAAAATTTTCTAGGTCAAATATCCTAACCTTATCAATAGGAAATCTAAGATTATTCACCATGATACCAGACTTTTCATACCCCTTAGGGGCAATAACTTTGAAGTAAGAAAAAGTGCATTGGGGATTCACCACAGTACCTTTCTCGGACTTTGTGAACATTTCATAGTCCACAACATCAATCTACCACATGAGTTCCATAAAGGCCAATTTGTCGAAGACATATAGGGGAAAACAATGTGGTAGCCCCATAGGCTTTGATCAGACTATATTCTGAATGGAGAAACCAATCTTCCTAATTATGCGTTGCATTTGGTCTTGATATATCTTTTGGCTGCATGATACTTCTAATTGCTAGAGAAATATTGTGAATAGGTGCTACACCCAACACTTCTAGGATACCAAAGCTTTTAATATCAGCAAACGTGAGATAATTGGGATTGGGACAATCCTGATCCCAAATGGTTTCCACATTTGTAGTGGAAAAACATTATTTTCATCATCATTTAATCTCAATTTCAACTTCCTTTTCCATCCATAATCACCCTGAAATAAGAGCATATGCATTAGCAGAGAATAATGAGGGAAATGCAAAGGTAGAACCTACTTCTTTAAATTGAGGAAATCTTAATGAATTTTTTTTCACAACATAGTTGGCATAATCAAAATCAATGTTTTGATTATGACCCTATATATCTACCACCATTACCAATAAGTCAGGGGCTATCCTCACCTCAAAATTTTGGACCAAGACTTGATTTAGGCAGTAGTAAGTGTTCTTGAAATAATCCACAAACTCCTCACATTCAAAAGGCTCAACATCTTCAGGGATAAATCTCTTCTTGCTCTTTCTATGTTGAACAAGCAACCTATTTTTGTATGCAAATATGTTATTCTCATATTCAACATATCACTCTGCATTCTTAAATTTCACTGTGTAATTAGGGTTGAACCCAAATATCTCTACAATATTTTCCTTTGTCATTTCAAGGATCACATCACCATTTTCACTCCTAATTTTTCTATCAATGGGATGATTAGTTCCATCATCAAGTACACCTCTACAAACACATTTGGCACCACCAACTTTCCAAGGTTTATCCCCCATAAGTAACACGTAGGCTTGCTAGAATACTTCATGTTAGAAGCATAATGGAATAGTTTCCACCTGCTCTAAGGTTGGGCTAGCTCACCAAATTTACAGGCACCATCAATTAACCTGGTGGTCACAAAAACTTGACCCGTAGGTCTCTTTCCAATTCATGACCCTCCTTCATTTATATCTCCAATGGCCTCCTGCATAAATGTTTCATTTTCCTTCTTTGCACTTCTAAACCTAGTAGATGTTGTAGGAGTACTTGGTGTGTAGTTAGATATTGTAGGTGGTTCTAGCTTAACCTTAGATGAAACATCCTAAATTTTAAGCCTTTTACCCCTTTTTACTTTTGGTTTCATCTCAAGTCTAACACTAGATTCACTAGGCTTTGGTTCACTCATGTTTGCAATGCAAGAGAACTAGGGTTTACAATTTCTTGCAATCGAAAGACCCTCTCATGTACAAAAACTCAAAGGACCACTTACAAAACAAAATATTTCCCAATTTGACCTAGTATTTATCACTGAATTGAGGATATTACAAATAAACAAGAACGCTATCTTCCTAATTCCCTATCACCTTTCTAGAATAGTGTAATTCAGTATTTCAGCTAGGAGAAGATACAAGATTTTCTTACCTAGGTGAATGATTGACACATTTGCTACTATAATAGTTCACTGGAGCTTCTCACACAATTTCTTCATCTTTTGGTATTCCTCTCTTTTTCCAAGCAACTTTAAAGGCATGACCAACTAGGTATATACCATCTTTATGGCCGAGAGATGGGCATGCTACCATTACTATTTGATAGTAAGTTCACTCGAGCAAACTAACATTTAGCCATTCACATTCAAACCCTGGCCACTGATCACTTTGTTTTAAAATCATATCAATAGTTCTCAATTCACCTCACTACTTTCTTCTTTTCTTTATACAATGTCCTCAAGATATTGTCATATTTCCTTTTCATTCAATAGTCATCATTTATCACTAACAAATTTCATCCCTTACTAGTTCTATAGCTATTCTAGCATCTGAGAGATGAAATATTAGCCCTTGCATATATATCCCATCTTCAATCACGTTCACCTTCCCATCACGCATTGTTGATTCATACTTCGAACTTTGGATCACATCAATGACCAGAGATAAGGTGAAGAGGCCAAATTAAGACACATGCACCTACATGAGAATTAATGATACAAAATATATCACACATAAGAACTATTCAAATTAGCGAAAGAAACTTGAATAGGGGTATGTGCAAGATCATCATGGAAAAAATAGGCCATTAAGTGGCAAAAAATTCAAAAAAATCAGAGTTAAGTAACTTGACATAAAAATTTGAATAAGCTATCTGTATTATTTCAAAAACATGTATGAATAGAATCTATAGCTAATTGAATGTAGTTTCTAAACTACTAGGTTTATTTAAACAAAAAAATCTATTTAGTGAAAAATTTTAATTTCAATGCAATAGTACTTAAATTTTAAGGAAAAAATAAGTAGGTGTCTATCTGACCACCCTAACCACAATAAAATGATAATATTTTCTTATAAAATTTTAGATATAAGTAGAGGACTCATGTAAGGATGTGATGCATATTTTTTTGTAATTTATTTCTAAGTAAATAATTAATTATGAATTTTGTATTACAAATTTTAAAAAATATAAAAACTTGTATGTCTGACCACCTTAACTTGGTCAAAACTTAATGAAATTCATTTTTTTATTTTTTAATCCTATATTATGTGAAGCATAGAATGCAACACATGTTTTGGATTCAAAAAATGTGATACTATTTGAAAGCTATAGATGTTTTTCAATTAGCCTATCAATCATGACTTTAGTCGTAATTCCAATAGAAAATGAATAATAATTATTTATTAAATTCAAAGTAAAGAATAATTTATATTGGTGGAAAGCTGAAAATATCCTTTAAAAACCCTTTTCGTTTCATCAGTTTTGGGTAAAACAAAAGTCATTAGCTACATGCCCTACACATACCCATCATATCACCACTTTTTGGCCCATCATGATCATGCACATACCCATTGATAAACCCATCTCTCATCACTATTTTGAAACTTAAGCTTAGAAATAAGTCCATGATGAGAAATAAAATAGAATAGAAAAACATCAAGGCCATCGCTCATCACTAATTCTCCTCATACATTTTTCAAGAAATTAGTGATGAGAGATCCCAGTGATTTGCATCGCATAATGCTTATATAAAACTTGATGTTCAAAACCAATCTGTGATGCTCAAAACACATGAGATACCACATATCTCTCATCTCTATTTGAAAACTTACCATTACATCACCATCCACGATGAGTGATGAAGGAAAAACAATAGGTCTGGAGGTTATCACTAATTGCTAATACAATATTCAAAGCTCAAAAGCCATTAGCGATAAGTGAAAAATCAATAACTATAAGGAGAGGCAAGAGTATCACCCATTGCTATTTCATATTAAGAGCTCTCAAAGCTATCTATGAGAAGCTAAAAATATACCACTCATCACTTATCTCTGATTCAAAACATACACTCTAGAAGCAATCTACGATGAGCAATAAAGAGATGTGGCTAACGGGACTTATGTAAAAACTTTTAAGCACATTCCCACAAGTTGTTCTAATGAAGGAGACCCTCTAGGGAAATGTGAGAAAAGGGGCTCAAAAGCATCCAAATCATAAAATTCAAAGGATGTAAAGGCCAAAAAGGCCCTCTAATCAATCCTTATATAAGAATAAGAAACAAAGACCTAAGCATGAGGGACCGGTTACTCCATGATTGCCAATGACATAAGATGTTTTAATATCAATGGTAATAGGAAACTAGAGGTCAACAAAAAATTAGAACCTTACAAGCATTTAGAGCTGTGGGTTTCTTAAGGAAGTATTCCTAGCTAACACAAAAACCCTTCAATAGTGATGACAAGCAAAACTCTAATCCTTCAGATACCAACCCAATATTCAAAATGTGACAAGATTTTGAGATAGAACATGAAATTTTTTTAGGTTTCATCAGTGACTCAAACTGGGGACACATGCCTATCGCAGTCATGGTGAGATCCTAAAATCTCAAGTTGAAGCAAACCAACAAGACACAACAGACCAAAAACTAGAGGACTACCTAGGCTAGGTACTAGGACCAAAACAAACACGACCAAAGTAAACACACCTATATACACAATGTACAAAACCTACAACATACATGGAAATATAACATACTTAGGAGAAGTATGGCTTTAAGAAGTTTCCATGTACTGGTAATTCAAAAAGTTCACCTATCAAGCTTTGGAGAAACTAAGAATCCTCCCCATGCGTGTTGGCTATCAAATAAGGGCCTACTCATAATGCTTCAAAATTCCCATGTTTACCCTTGTTTTGGGCCCTTGCATTCAAGGCTAACACCATACTATTTACCTAAAACTTTTTGAGAGAAGCTCTCTTACCATGTAGATGCTTAACTTGCAACTGCATCTTCATATTCTTAGCATGACTTTCTCTTTTAGTCTCATCCAATTGCACCAAATTATTAATTTTGTGTTGCATATCATCACATATCTCCTCATCATACACTTTCATGAACTTATACATCTTTAGCAAGTTATTATGTAGAAATCTAGCATATAGACCATATACCATTCCAAATGGTGAATAACCAGTAGCCCTTTTTACAGTCACTCTATTTGCCTAGAGTTCCAGCTTTAGCTTTGAGTCCCAAGCTTTCTTTTCCTTCTCCATTACCCTTTTGATGATTTTCATTAACTATTATTGCTAGATTTAGCATGAACATTTCCTTTAGGATGGTAAGATGAAGAATATGAAACTTGTATACCATGTTTATCACAAATGTCTTTAAATTCCTCAAATCTAATTTAAAACATATCATTATCTAAGATGATCTTTTCCAAGACTCCAAACCTAATGAGGATATTATTCAATAGGAAACCCACCACCACTTTTCTTGTTCCCTTTCATGTGGGTATTGCATATACCCATTTTTTGAAATAATCACTGGCAAAACGGATTCATGAGTTCCCTCCACTGGAATTTTCTAGTATCTCTCCAATGAAATCAATTCCCCATTGTTGGAAAGGGGCTTGAACAATTATAGGCCTAAGTGGTAGACTTCCTGAGAACTTTAGTTTTCTTGCAAACCTTTGACAAGCATCACAAGTCTTAAACAACTTGTGAGAATCCTTTAAAATATTAGGCCACCAGAATCTTGGTCTTAAAATCTCATGTGCAGTGGTCTTTTCCATGTAATTACCACTAAATACCCCATTATGCATCTCTTACAAAATTTCTAGTGCCTGCTTTCCATCTACACATTTAAACAGTATACCATCCAAGTTTCTCCACCATAGCTCATTGTTAATAATCACATAATTGATGGAATGCAATTTCAATTTCCTCCTGTCATTGTCAGCCATGTCTGTAGGACACTACAAAGTCTAAAAATACTAAACAATTTTTTGATACCAACCACATGTTTGCATATCACGAATAGGTGCAACATCAATCACTTATGCCTGATTAATTTGGTTAGCCTCTAAATTAGCTTATGCCATTAAATTAGCTAGGCCCTACCCTCTCACTAATTTGGTGATCTGAACATCAATGTTAAATTTATGAATCATATTGATCCATCTACATCTTCTTCTTGTAGTCTCCTACTGAGTGAAAATATCTTTCACAATAGCACTTGGTACAAAATCTATGACAATAGCTCCCTATAGGTAAGTCTTGAAATTCTTTACAGCCTTAACTAGAGCATATTCTTGATTTCAAATCATGTCATATTTCAGCTCTGTAGATTACAAATATTTTCTAAGGAATGCAATGGGTTGTTCAAAGCCCTCCTCATTTTTCTGTAATAGAACAATAGAAATGGTATGAAAAGAAGCAAAAGAGAAAATGTGAATTGGCTTAGAGAAGCTAGCAAACTTCAAAATAGGAGCTTCCTTAATAGCTTTTTTTATTTTCTTGAATGCATGGCTAGGCTCCTCACTCCAAATCACCTTTTCTCCCTTCTTCAACATCTTGGAGATAGGTCTTGTGATTTCTACAAATTTGGTCACAAACCTCCTTAAGAGATTTATTTGTCCAAAAACTGACTGAATGCCCTTGACATTTTTTGGCTAAGGAATTTTATCTATGGTTGCTACCCTTTCAGGGCCTATCCCTACTTCTTTAGACATAATTTTTCCCAACAAATTTCCCTCAGTGACCCAAAAACCACATTTCTTTTGATTTAGAGATATCCCATACTCTAGAAACCTGAAAAATACCTTTTCTAAGTGCATACAATGATCTTCCTACTTCCTAGAATAGGTTGTCAAGTCATCTTGGTATATGGCCATAAATACATCAATAAAATAAAAAAAGGCTACATCCATAGCCCTTTGGAAAGTGGCACCCACATTTTTTAAACCAAAAAACATCCTTACATGGACATAGGTTCCCCATGGAGTAGTGAATGCAGTCTTGTACTACTCTGACTCCTTGACCTTTACTTGGTTATAACCTAAAAAATCATCCATCATTGGCAGTAGCTCATAGCTAATCACCTTCTATAACATGGCTTCCTTGTTTGGCAATGGGTAATTGTCCTTTAATGAGGATATATTCAATTTTCTGAAATCAATGCACAACATTATATCACTGTTATTTTTCCTCACTAGAACTAGATTGGATACCCATGAAGAATGTATAATGGGTTTTATAATGCCAACATATCTTAACTTTACCAACTCCTCTTGCATCTTAGGAGCTATAGTAGGATTGATGGGTCTCTTCTTTTTCCTGAAAGGTTTAGCATTCTCCTTTAGAGGAATCTCATGTTGAAATAGTTCCTCTTTGTAAGCTTTCAAGTCATTGTATGACCAAGCAAAGACATATCTATATTTTCTAAGCAAGGCAATAAACATTTCCTTCACCTTTGGCTTCATTCTCCTTCCTATATACACTTTCTTAGGGGCATTATCAGTCCCCAAATTTACTTCCTCTAGATCCTATGGGTGAGAAATAATTGTCTTAATCTTGCTTTTATCTTGGTTTTCAAAGACCCTTTCAAGTGCTACAAATCCTTTGGGAATTTTATTTGTCTTCAATTGGATAACCTCCTTTCAAAATATTGTGTCCTTTCGATCAATATTTTCAACAAATCCACCAAAGTCAATCTCTTGACCTTCATATTCATCAACACAATTTAAAAATTTGAGAATGTCCTCATCATCATTGAAAATCTTCCAGTTGTGCACATTGTCAGGAATGGAAGGTCTTGTATACACCTCAACTTTAGAGATACATATAAAATTTATATCATTAGATATCAATGCAATGTTTGCAAGTAAGTTAGCTACTCTATTCTATCCTCTTTCCATCCATTCAATTCTAAAGGCATCAAACTACTTAATGGAATCCCAAAAAAAAAATTGTACTACTCCATTCTGTTATTTTTGCAGGCATATTTGGCTCTTACTTGGGATATCACAAGCTTAGAATCACCAATTACCATTAACTCTTTCATTCGATGCTTCTCAGCCAATCTCAATCCCAATAATAGAGCTTCATATTCTGCCACGTTATTCATGTAAACAAAAGACAATGTGAAAGAGATTTTATAGGTATCGCCACTAGGTGATACCAATAATATCCCTGCACCAGACCCTTCATTGGAACTTGCACCATCATAGTAAATATTCCGAAGTCCATTCTTGTCAAACGATATTAAAACATCATTTTCTATTGGCACCGTGAATCTATAAATTCCTTTTCATACTTCTTCCATCTTGAAATCACTAAGGTCAGTTTCTACAAAAAGAATTGCATCATCCTTAGGAATGTGTTCCAACATATGTGGTACCCTTGGCTCTCTCATCACTTGAACATACTTACCATAATTGGGAAATGCGGCATAAATCATGTGTCATAAGACATGTCACATTGCATACTACCTCCCATAGATGCACTACATTTATGAGATAGAAACATTCCATGATTAGGTGGGATATCCACTAGCACCACACTCATCTTAAACTCTTTCTGTGGGCGGGAAATATGTATGTAAGTTCATTTATTGCACCAATAATAGGGAATTCTCTTGAATCCATAGCATATCACTTACCATGAGTTCTATCAACTTTCAGTCATAGTTCCTCCATAATTTTAGCTGGCATGATGTTATTTGATGCTCTAGAGTTAATAATTAATTTTTTTATAAATTTTTCCCCAACAATCAAAGTGAGATAAAATGGGTCTATCTTCTCAGGACAAGTAGTTATTGAATTTCCTAAGAAGATATGGGGAATCCTAGTGATAACTAGCTCAACTTCCTTGTCTTTCTTATCTTTTTCACTCAATTTGGGTGGAGTAGACACCACCAAATCATTACCGGATATGGTAGCAGCATTGATAAGGGCTACTACTTTCTACTTATGTTCTTGTATTCTCATCATTTCAAGAAAAGGCACAAATACTTTTACTTGGCTAAGTAATCGAAACATATCAACAAGAGTATACTTAGGTAATTCAAATGGGAGCATACCTTGTTCATTATTTCTCTCCTTCTATTGATTTTTTGTTGCCTCATCCCTATGCTTGGAATTTTTCTTTGTAACTTCAAAATTTTTCTTTTGTGTCTTTATCTTCATAGTAGGAGATTTGAATTCTTGAGTAGCTTTTGTCTTTTCTATTCTCTTAGCCCAAATTTTCTCTCCCCTACTTTCTTCAGCTTTGACTGCTTCCATTTCTCATCAAGCTTGCACTCTTTTCCTTTGGAATTTTGCTCCTTTATGAAAATTCCAATAGGACTACCTTGTTCACCACCAACTATTTTATTCCTTGAATGATAGGAACTTCTAGCTTGGGTGGCCAAGACTGTAGTATATTTTGCAATCTCCTCATTTGAGGGCCTTCTTGGTGAGACACCATCTTCAATTGCTTCCAAATTATAAACCTCAGTATCACTATCAACATACTCATTAGAGAGGACTTGTTGATGATATGTACTAGAAATTTTTCTTTGATTATCTATATCCACTTTATAGGATTCCATATCAGAACAACATTCACTATCAGCAACATCAATATCCTCTTCATTTTTTTGATCATAGCCTTCAGGAATATCTTCATCCAATTCAACAATTTATGCAATTGCACATTGCTGAGGAGAATGTAGCATTTGGAAAACCATGCACCAAGGGGTATCTTCAACAAAATTTCCTGAATTCTTCTATAAATGATCCCAAGGGACTTTATTCTAAGTATTTCTCTAATTATTAGGTATAGCCTTCCCATTATACCAATTGGTATTATATGGATGATCTTGCAACTGAGGAGGTCTTTCATTCCTTTGATAATTTTTTGGTTGCACCTTTTCTTGTTTCACAATTTTTTCATTGATAGTTTTCATAAAATTATCAAACTTATCCTCAAGAGTTCACCCTTTAGCACTTGAGTGCTTATCTTCCTTTCTTGAATTTCTAAAGTGTTTTGCATCATCTCTTCTTCCAACTTTACCAGTTTCTCTTCTAATATTCTCAATATGCTCCTCCATCTTAAAGGCTTCCCTCAATTTATGAGGATTGTTATCTAGCAGGTGGTAACTCATTTTTGCATCAAAAGCATTACAGTAATTTACCAAGCATACATGGTCATTCAATTGTAAATGGGGAGGAAACCTATTCCTAGCCTTTTGAAATCTTGTATTGAACTCAACAACAGAATTGTTAGAACCCTTAGCAATATTATTAGATTGATTCAATAAAAAACTTCAATTAGTCTTGTCACCATATTGCTCTCTAAATATCCTCTTGAATTCCTCCCAAGAGCCAATACTTTCGGAAAGAAAATTCATATACCATTCTTGAGCATCTTTAATGAGAGACTGCATAAATAACTCCATCATGACATCTTCTGCCTCTACCTCAAAATCATCCATAACATTAACAAATGTTTTGAGGTTGTACTCACCACTCAAGGCATTGTTACTAGAGAATTTGACTAGAGCAAGTCTGAAATCTTCAGGAAATGGATTAGGGTAACCAGGTATTCTGGTGAAACACAACTACTTGTATCTATCTACTTGGAGTGAACTCCTAGTATGTCAATCCCTATGAACATCTCTTTCTCATCATCTCTTTTTTTGTCTGATTTATTTCTATCCTTACCCTTTCCACTTTCACCATCACCACCTCCCTTCTTGTTTCCTTCATCATCTTTGAAATGAGAATTATTATTCTTATTATTTCCTCCACCTCCAGTAGGAGTATGTCCTTCCAACTTCTTTTTTTGTGTCTCACTACTATTATGTCCATAGCTTGAAGACACTGGAGTAGGTTTGGACATCTTAAGAAAACCAATCTTCCTAGCCATCTCTACATTAGAAGCTTCTATCTCATCTTTCTTCAAATATTCTTGTAATTTTTCATTCTCCAACTGTAATCTCAATATCTCAGGATTTGGAGGTGTAGTAGACAGAGTTGGATTAATTTTGGCCTTGTGTGGGGGGGTTTCAATAGATGAGGTACGAGTAGTAGTACTGGTATTGAAGGTAGTTTTATTAGGCTGATCAATAGGCCTCTTCCCATGATCTACAAATGATATTTTCTTAGCAATAACAGGAGGATCTAAGGCTCTGGTGGTTAAGATAGATGTGGTATAGGTATCAGTAGTAGAGGTTCCCATCAATACTATTACTTCAAGAATATCATTAGTTATTTTAGAAGAAAATTTAAGAACATTTTCCTCAAAGGTCTTACGCCTAGTAGCATCTTCTCTCATTTTCTCCAAATTTTTTTCCTAGCATCTCTCTCAAGTTGCTTAGCTCTAATTATATCCTCCCTCTCCTTTAACACCCTGAGTCTATTCTCTTCTTCTTCTTTAAGCCTTAATTCTTCTTCTTCTATAGCTTCCATATCTTTATTTATGTCTTCTTCATTTTCATGAACATCTCCAAACTCACTAGGGGTAGGAGTATAGTAAGGCTAGTCAATAGGATCTTCCTCAAGAGAAAGGTGCACTTGTACATAAGGTGACTCAATTCTTGGCTTAAAATTACTTCCATTGAAAAAAAATCCAATCCCAGGGGTTGAAGGCTCCGAAAAAAATTTATTCTTTCCCTAAAACTCCCATCTATCCTCCTCTCTTGAAATATCAAGTTCATTATCATACACTTGCTCAAGAAGAAAAATTCCTTGGTCTATGTTAGACCCTTCAACTTCATGTGCCTTTTCATGGATACTAGAACTACTTATTTCAATATTAAAAGTACAAGATGCATCAGCAGGGGAACCAATAGACTTGATTTAGATATTTTCTTGACCCAAGTGGGTTGCTTCTCTTTTGCAGGTTCACATTCTTCCTTATGCTCAAGATGCTTCTTTGCATAGCTTCTGGCCTTCTTCATGATGTCAAATATGTTAGAATCCTTATACTTTCACTCCTTTTGAGAAATTTTCTTTACACTAGTATTAAATATTTCAAAGTTGCCACCCAAAATGCTACGAAATAGAAAGTGATTACACTTTGATTTTGTACTTGTAACTTTAGAAAATATGTTTAACATAACCCAACATAAGGTCACTGAATGAACCAATACTTGATGCATAAGATTGGGTATGACATAACTAATGAAAAAAAAAATAGACCAATTATTCTTCAAATAATAAAGAATATCATAACAAAATACTTGACTCTAACTGCACCAAATCTGAAATAGAGACTTTATACTTAGCTAGTCCCCAATAAAGTCGCTAATCTGTTGGTTTTTTTTTTTAAGGACCAAAATGATCTTCAAAAATACCTATGGACTTTTCCACTTCCAATACTTAGCACCCCAAAGGGGTTGGCCAACAAATGAGTGAAATTTATAAGACTTCTACTCCTACGCTTTGGGCTCAACTAAACTTAGGAGGGTGATCCCACAATGTATACTCAAGAATTTTTATGACTACTACTCAGATACATAGTCAATAATAGATAATTCTCATAAAATTACTCAACTACATAGCATATCAAACAAGTTGATAGCTCATTTACTAGTATCCCACACATAGAACATGAAAATATGAAACTCAACACAAAATAACTATAGTGGTATCCATTTGAAAGTTTATAAAATAAAGGTGATTAGTTGACAAATCAACCCAAAAATTGAATTATGAATACTGTGGATGAACCGGTGCCTTATCAAAAGAAAAAGTCAATATCAACCTATATGACCAGATAACAACTAAATGATACCACATATAGTCTTAAGAAACACTACATTACAAAATTTCCTTATAAAATTCATGATTATTACTACTTATAACTATCCTAGCACCCAATTTTTATAAATTAATAACCTCACCTAGACATTTATATTAATTCATTGAACTAATAAGAAGGAATGAAATTAAAAATCCATTGAGAGACAAAAAAGAAAAACAAAATAATCCTTGATTTCTTTTAATCATAACTCATACAATGAGCACAAGGAGAGATAGGTATGTGCAGGATCATGATGGGCCAAAAAGTGGCAATACGATGGGTATGTGCCTGACAACTATTTTTTAATCCAAAATTAATAAAACGAAAAGGGTTTTTAAAGGATATTCTCAGCTTTTTACCGATATAAATTATGTTTTACTTTGAATTTAATAAGTAATTATTATTAATTTTCTATTCAAATTATGACTAAAGTCTTGATTGATAGGCTGATTGAAAAATATCTATAGCTTTCAAATGGTATTACATTTTTTGAATCCAAAACATGTGTTACATTCTATGCTTTGCATACTATAGGATTAAAAAAATAAAAAATTTAATTTTATGAAGTTTTGATCAAGTTAAGGTGGTTAGACATACGAGTTTTTATATTTTTAAAAAAGTTATAATAAAAAATTCATAATTAATTATTTAATTGGAAAAAAATTAAAAATATATATATCACATTGGGGCATGAGTCCTCTACTCATATCTAAAATATTATAAAAAAATATTATCATTTTATTGTGGTTTGGGTGGTCCAGACACCGCTTCTTTATTTTTCCCTAAAATTTAAGGACCACTGCATTGAAATTTCAAATTTTCACCAAATAGATTTTAATTTTTAAACAAACCTAGTAGTTTAGAAACTACATTAAATTTTCTATAGATTCTATTCTTACATATTTTTGAAATAATGTAGATAACTTATTCAAATTTTTATGTCAAGTTTCCTAACTCTGATTTTTTTGAATTTTTTGCCACTTAAGGGCCTATTTTTTCCATGATGATCCTACACATACCCAGATAATAGCCTTGAAATTGGTATCATTTTGTATTTTATTTTCTATATTGTTATCAAAATTACATACATGACAATAGACTTTGATCTTAAGACAAAACGTAAAAAAATATGTTGTATATTCCTATCACAATTCACTTTGTCAATTCAATTTTCAACAAACCACTGCTTCTAGCCCTGAATTCTTTTTTATAGAGATGAAAGAGAAAAACAAGCCTTAGGCTAGGAAGCACACATGTCAAAACCTCATTGGTCTGCTATAACAAATATTCCATTTTTTAGTTACACTTGAGCCTTCAGGTGGTGGAAATAAACATGTGGAAAAATTAACCCTCACTCATTGTAGAAATTTGGTACCACTTCAGAAAGGTATCATTATTTTGTTACAATAGCTTAAAAATATTTCCCACACCCTCAAAAAGTGTTCCCCATGGGAAATCCAATCAACAAAATTATAAAACATAGAAAGCATATAAAAAGAGAAAATTTATTTATCCACATAAGGACTTTATTCCACCCATTATAAGTTGAGAGAACAATATCTTGCAATGTCTTATCAAAAGCCTTATCTGAACTATATTTAGGCTATGTATTTTTTTTCTCCTATCCATTATTTATCCCCACATAGATTCATTTTTTGTACTTTTCTAACCAGGAGTTATACTCTTCTTCAGTTGGTCACTTCACATTTAATAAACTATCCACCTTAGTACTATGTCAAGAGTATCTAGCATCAGTTAAGGCCCTAGCCTCTTTAACAAAAAATTCCTTTTTTTTTTCAATCTCCACCATTGTATCAATATTTGAATTCAACAGGATGTTGTTAGTGACAAGCAGTGCCATCATAGTTGTTGCAAGCATTCCTCTTAGATCCTTCTTCCAAGTATCAAATGTTTGCAACTCACATTTAGGACTCAATACCTAAGGCATACCATGTTCCTCCATCTCTTTAAATAACTTCAAATTACTTTGGACTTGCACATGTAGCTTTCCATTAAAGGTGGTTATCTCATTAACTGAATCAATATTTTGCAAGATTTCAAGGATGCTAATAGGTGCCTCAGGATCCTCCTTCATTTTGGGTATCATTTCTCTTAAAGTACCCACCCTAGTACTCTAGTTACTCCATCCATTCTTGAATGATTCTTTTACCTGCATATACTTTTTGTTTGCTTCATGAATACTCTTATAGGTATCCCAAATTTCATTAGCCTTGTTGATCAACTTGGTTACCCTATTCTTCAATACATCCTCAAAGATCTCATTTTCCACCTTAATAGTTTCAAGTTTAGTTTTTTTGACATTTTCCTTTTCAATACTTAGCTCATCATTCAAATCTTTACTTCTGAAGGCCAAGGTTTCCCTATCCTCTATAAGCAAGTCTGAGGAAGAAGAGGATGGCAAGGAAAGTGTCCTTACTAACTGACTAGCCTGAACAATGGCCCATATCTTGTTTATCTTATCCAAGGCCTTATTGTATTCCTTCACTAGAGAATCATATTTTTTCTAAGAAATCTATGCAGTTTCCACACTGAGCATTATAGCATGAGTAGTTAACTTAGCTTCTTAGACAAGAGTTATATCTATGGCTGTTTTGACCACCAAGGAACCTATAACCTATTCAATAGTCCTTACAACCTCATGCTTTCCAGTATTAGTTGCCATAGAGAAAATTGCAAGAGTGTGAAACTTTGGACTATATCTGAATCCAAACACATTATCCTCAAAATAATCCTCATATATTGAAGCCTAAGGGTCTCTTCTTATTGTATCATCTGCTATAGTTGAGGTGATAGTGCATCCTAGTAACAACATGATTCCACTATCTATGACAATTTTCCTAGCCTCAATGGGAGTAATAGCTGCAATTTCAGCTTTGAACCTTTCTTCCTCCACTTTCTTAGCTTATTCCTATAGAGAAGGTTCAACACTAACTTGAGCTAGTTCAAGCCTTTCTTTTATCTCTTTACTCCTTTGTTGAACCATAAATTCTTGAAATTCCTTAGATTGCAAAAACTTATCTTCTACAAGGAATTCATCACATTCCTTGATCCTAGGATAATCATCACTTTCCTTATCATATTGCCACTTGACAATTCTATCATGGGGAACTTCTGAACTAAAGGTTTCTTCAATATTAGGGGGAGAGAATTTCCTCTCCACCTCCTCATATCTTGGAACATGCTCTAATATTTGTTTCTCCCTAACTTCTTTAACATCTATAGGCTGCTTTGGGGTATCCATAACTTGTGGTTGTTGTTCTAGGAAAGCCTGTGCTTTATCAATATCCTCCTTCACCCTCACCTTAAAATTGCCATTTTGATAATCCCTTAGCTTTATGAAATTTCTTTCAAAAGGGTCTGCAATTACATCATATGGACTTACATAAAAGGCATTCCTTTTCATGATAATCTCTTCAATGTCCATTATGGATGTCCATTCCTTCTTTCAAGATATGACAACCTCATCACATTTCAAGTTTCTCAATACACCATCCTTGTACAAGAACTGGTGATGTATTAATAATAAGTTTTCATCTCCTCTTTCCATACACAAAATTTTCTAGGTCAAAAATCCTAACGTCATCAATAGGAAATTCTAAGATTATTCAGCATGATCCCAAAAATTTTAGACCCCTTAGGGGATTATCCTTCTTGGGCTTTGTGAACATTTCATGGTCCATAACATTAATCTACCACATGAGTTCCATAAAGGTCAATCTATCAGAAACATATATGGGAAGACAATGTGGTGCCACCTTAGCCTCATAGGCTCTAATAAGAGTATATTCTGAATGGAGAAACCAATCAGCCCAATTATGTGTTGCATTTGATCTTGGTATATCTTTTGAGTGCATGATAGTTATGATTTCTATAGAAATCCTATGAATAGGTGCTACACCCAATGCTTCTAGGATACCAAACCTTATAATATTAGCAAATGTGAGATAATTGGAATTGGGACAATCTTGATCCCAAATGTCTGTCCACATTTGTACTAGAAAAACATTATTTTCATCATCTCTTAATCTCAATTTCAACTTCTTTTTCCATCCATAATCACCGTCAAATAATAGCATATGCATTAGCAAAGAATAATGAGGGAAATGCAAAGGTAGAACCTCCTTTAAATTGAGGAAATCTTGATGCATTTGTTCAACAACATAGTTGGCATAATTAAAACCATTGTTCTAATTATGACCCTATATATACCACCATTACTAATAAGTCAAGGGCGATCCTCACCTCAAAATTTTGGGCCAACACTTGATTTAAGTAATAGTAAGTGTTCTTGAAATAATCCAAAAACTCCTCACATTCAAAAGGCTCAACATCCTTAGGGAGAAATCTCTTCGTGCTCTTTCTATGTTGAACAAGCAATCTATTTCTATATGCAAATATGTTATTCTCATATTCAACATATATCTCTACATGCTTAAATTTCATTGTATAATTGAGATTTAACCTAAATATCTACACAATCTTGTCCATTGTCACTTCAAGGATTACATCACCATTTTTACTCCTAATTTTTCTGTCAGTGGGATGATAGTGCCTGGCTAGTTCCATCATCAAGTCCACCTCTACAAACACATTCAGAACCACTATATTTCCAAGGTTTAGCCCCCATAAGTAACATGTATGCTTACTAGAATACAACCTATTAAAAGCATACCAAAATAGTTACCACCCACTCTAAGGCTAGACCAACTCACCAATTTCACCGCCACCATCAATTAACCTAGTGCTCATGGAAACTTGGCTTGTAGGTCTCTTGCCAATTTGTGACCCTCCTTCCTTTATATCTCTAGTGGACTCCTACATAAACCTTTCATTTTCCTTATTTGCACTTTTGGACGTAGTAGATGTTGCAGGAATACTTGGTGTAGGGTTAGATATTGTAGGTGCTTTTAGCTTAACCTCAGATCAAACATCTTGAGTTTTAAGCCTTTTAACCATTTTTTTTGGTTTCCTCTCAGGTCTAATACTAGATTCACTAGGCTTTGGTTCACTCATGTTTGCAATGTAGGAGAACTAGGGTTTACAATTCTTCTAGTCTAAAAGACCCTCTCAGGTACAAAAACTCAATGAACCACTTATAGAACAAAATATTTCCCAATTTGACCCAATATTTATCAATGAATTGAGAATATTGCAAATAGACAAGCACACTATCTCCCCAATTCTGTATCACCTTTCTAGAATAGTGCAATTTAGTATTTCAACTAGGAGGAGACATACAATTTTCTTACCTAGGTGAATGATTGACACATTTGTTGCTATAGTAATTCACTAGAGCTTCCCGCACAATTTATTCAACTTTTGGTATTCCTCTTTGCTTCTACGTAACTCCAAATGTGTGACCAAATAGGTATATAACTTCTTTATGGTTGAGAGATGGGAATGCTACCATTAATGCTTGATAATAAGTTCATGCAAGGGAACTGACATTTATTTGTTCACATTCAAACCTTGGTCATTGATCACTCTATTTTAAAACCATATCAATGGATATCAATTCACCTTGCTACTTTGTTCTTTGCTTTATATGATATCCTCAAGATAATGTCATGTTTCCCTTTTCATTCAATAGTCATCACTTATCACTGAAAAATCTCATCCCTTACTAGTTCTATTAGTGATGCCAACATCCAAGTGATGAAATCTTAGCCCTTGGATCAATAGCTCGTCCTTGATCACATTCACCTTCCCAATGCACATCGTTGATTCATACTTTGAACTCTGGATCGCATCAGTGATAGGAGATAAGGTGAAGAGGCTAGATTAAGACATGTGCACCTGCATGCGAATTAATGATACACAAGACATCACACATAAAATATATTCAAATTAGTGAAAGAAACTTGAATAGATAACCCCATCACTCATAGCTATTTTGAAACTTAAGCTTATGAATAAATCCACAATGAGTGATAAAAGAGAATAGAAAAATATCAGGGCCATCACTCGTTGCTAATTCTCCTCATAGATTTTGCAAGCAATTAGCGATGAGAGATCCTGGTGATTTTCATTGCATATCACTTATACAAAACTTGACGTTCAAAACCAATATGCAATGTGCAAAACACATGATATAGCACATACCACTCATCACTATTTGAAAACTTACCATTACATCACCATATGTAATGAGCGATGAAGGAAAAATAATAGGCTTGAAGGTCATCGCTAATCGCTAATACAATATTCAAGGATCAAAAGCCATTAGTGATAAGTGAAAAATCAATCACTATAAGGAGAGGCAAGAGTATCACCCATCGTTATTTCATATTAAGAGCTCTCAAAGCTATCTACGATGAGTGAAGCTAAAATAATACCGCTCGTCACTTATCACTGATTCAAAACATACACTCCAGATTGAATCTACAATGAGTGATAAAGAGATGTGGCCGACAAGACTTAAGTGAAAAAATTTAAGCATGTGCCCACAACTTGTTTTAATGAATGGGACCCTCTCAGATGATGTGAGAAAAGGGACTCAAAAGCATCTAAGTCATAAAATGCAAAGGTTGTAGAGGCCATAAAGGACCTCTACTCAATCCTTATAAAAGAATAAGAAACTGAGAACTAAGCATGAGGGAACAGTTACTCCATGATTGTCAATGACATAAGATGTTTTAATATGACTAGCAATGGGTAACAGGAGATCAATGAAAAATTAGAACCTTGCAAGCATTTAGAGCTAAGGGTTTCTTAAGGAAGGATTCCAAGCTAACACAAAAACCCTTCAATAGTGATGAGAAGCAGAACACTATGCCTTTAGATACCAACCCAATATTCAAAATGTGACAAGATTTTGAGATGGAACATAAAAATTTTGTAGGTTCCATAAAATTGAAGCCATTGCATGCAAGATCAACATCAACATTTTAGATTTTCAAGGGCTTTATTTTAGGGTTTGTTGAGTTGCAACATTGTATTTTTCATTCATCATTCCTTTCATGTTTCATTTCAATTCAATGTTTAATTACCAAAATGGGGTTTGACCAAGGAAAACCCTCATTCACCAAAAAAAACCATTTTTTTCCCTCTTATGTTTGCATTTTAGATCTTAGGTTGAAGGAAAATTGAAGATTGGAGATCTCTAAAGTGCAAAATTTCAAAAGTTGCAAGAAAAGTTGCCAAGATCACGAAAGCTCAAATATCGACCTCATTTTTCATTATTTTTGTCTGAATCAAGAAGGAAGTTGTATCTCATATCTATCTTTAGAGGCTCTCAAAAATTTATTTCAAAAAGTTGTCTTAAGAACCATTCGCCATTTTTGGATAGTGGGGGGTTTTGGATAGTTTGCAACCATTTTTGGACACTCTGCAACCAATTTTGAGTTAAGTTTTAAGTATCTTCCACTCATCCAATTCACATAAAATTTATTATTTCAGTTACAACTATTCTTCTTCTACATGAATCAGGTCTTAGATTACAAATTTTTGGTCATTTACTATTTTATTTTCATCTCCCGAAAGTGGTGTTTAAACTTTACCCCCCTTCCACAAACACATAAAGGAAATTGCTAGATATTCTATAGAATTGACTCACCGAAGGGATGGAAGTTAATTCTATCTTAGAGAATCTCATTTCGTGAATGAAATAGAAAATAGGTAGGTTCATTACACCCCATTTTTCCCTTTATATTTACAACAATTTTGGTGAAACATTACAAATTTAATATAAAACCCTATGTGTTTTGAACCTACACCCCTTTTCTATTTTTCATTATGATGAACCTAAGTATTTAAACATTATAATTTCTTATTTGGAGTACATTCAAACCCTAGATCTGGGATTTTAATTAATTCATTACATTTAGGTTTTCTAAATTTGGAATAAATTTGAATTGGATATTAGGTGTAAACATGCATTTTGCATTCATTTGAAATCTAAAAATTCAACAAAAATTGCATAATGTTAGATTGATTTTGCATATTATTTACATAATAGTATACTTTTAGTCACTTAAATTAGAAAATTGGATCAGAATTTCATTTAAAAATAGGTCAATTTGGTTGTAATATAGCATCATTTTAGACTTGCATTCAACTATGATTTTCTAGATTTCTGAAATTAGTAGTACCAATTTACAACCTAGAACAAAGAACACACGGAACAACTCAAAAATTACATTTTTCCATTTTAAAAAACCTTGCACAGAGACCCATTTTCCCATGGGTGAATGAGTCCTTCAAGGCTTATAAAACCCAACTTTTCTAAGCTTTTTTATGGTTTTATGCACTTCCTAGGTCTATTAGTAACCCACTATTTGAGTCTATCAATATCTTAGGAATATTTGTTTTATGCATTAGGTATAATCATCCATCTAGTTTAGGCCTTGCAAATTGAAAAAAAATGTTGCATTTTAGATTTGTAAAGCAATTATTACATCATGGTTTTATTACAAAAGCCTCTTGTTATCCTACTTCATGTTCTATTTTTAGATTTTGTTGAATACTCTAAGAAATTACTATTACAAGAATATGAATATGAATTCATTTCTTTTTCTTCATTGATCCATCTCCCATGTGTGAAACTAACTTAGTGAAAGAGTACAATCTTGTAAAATTATGACAATCAAGTTTGTTCTTCTCCAAATATCTTTGGACTATTTGTGAAGAAGATATTTTGGTGTTAGAGGAATCCATATTTGAGATCCATGAGAATCCTATTTGTTTCTCTTCTCCTACTTGGGAAAAAATTATTGAACAAGAGGATGGAATCATTGATAAGAAATAAAATCCATCTATTGATAACCACCCTACTTGTGATGAAGTTATTTTAGAAGAACCAACCATTAAATGTCATGAACATCTAGTTTGTTGCTCTCCTAAAAATTCTTCTACTAGGGAAGATATCATGGTGCAAGAAATTGACAACATCGACACATGTCATTCAAACAATAGTAATGTGGATTCATTAGATGAGGATTATGAGGTAATATTAGACTCTACTTCACTAAAATAACATCAAAATATGGATAAGTATTTTAAGGTTATGAACATGAGATCTCCCTCAAGCCCTTTAATTCTTAGACCTCCTACAAGTCCTCTAATTATTGGACTTCCTAAGTTATCTCTTGAGTTGTAATATCCCTTGCTAGTTCTCATGTAAATTTTCCTTCAATCAATATCATTAGGTTCACCAAAATGTGAACATAGATCTTGGTTGTTATGGACCTCTAACACTTTTAGGATTTTTCACCTAAAGGAGAGGGATAGACCAAAATGAAAATGCTCACACTTCTAAAACCACTGTAATATTCCTTCCAATACCTAACCTTAATTTGTTGATTAAGGCCTCAAGGAATATTGTCAAACACTTCTCATACAACCTCTAAACTTGTTTTGGTTTTTAGTTTGTTTATGCTTTCTTGGAATAAGACAAACATATTTTGAATGCTTTCCAAACCATGCAAAATCAACAACAACTAAAGTAGTGATGAAATGCAATGTGTTTTTGGATTTTTGATGCATTTAGATATGAGCACTAAGCAGCTACAACAACTAGGAATTATAAAAAAAACTTTGGATGTAACCTAAATGGAATATGTGCAACTATAACCAAGTTAAATTAACACAAACAATTTGTATTCAAACTAATAATAATATTTATGCCAAAATGAGAACCTACAACCAAATGACAATTTTTCCAACACTTGGCAAACATGCTTTTGAAAAATAAATATTGTTGATATGAAAGTCTGATTACAATTTCAATTTGCAAAGATTATACAATGACTAAATTTCAACTACAAAAGACTTCAACTAAGTTCTCTCATAGTTGCCAACAACTTCAGACCTGTCTACTCAGAAAATTATGCAATACAATTTCAAATAGCACCAAAGAACCTAATTTTTGAAGTGTGAATGATCAACAAAATGAATGAAGAAGATCTCTGATTTTTCTTGGAATTTTTGAATCCTTCCAAGCATGAAATTTCCCCTCCTTAGTGAAGCCACTCTACCCTTTCCTAGAAATATTTTATATAAATAAATGCAGCAATAAAACTCCACTTCTTGGCACTTGAAATGATTGGTAGGACTGAAGGATCAAAATGCAACAATGCCCAGAACCATAGGATGCTTCAATGATGAGATATGAGAAAAAATATCATGCCAATGGTGCCCTTGTTTCTATGTATAAGACTTTAGAATTAAATAAAAATAACCTAGAAGCACCTCCAATTTTTTCCTAGAATGATCTCCAAGTAGCCACGAAGAGTTTGAGCCAATGCCCACAAAATTCAAATGCAAGGATGTGCCAATATGAAACAAATCTGAGTATGAGTATGTAGATTGGAACCCTCCAATGACTGAAAATAATTTCTAATGAAAAAATCAGTAAATCCTCCAATGTAGCACACATTGGATTTCTGAAATAAAGCCCACTCAATTGGCAATAATTTAGTTGATATTTCACAACCTCAAAATTGCATAACCAATGAGAGTTTTTGTTCCCAATGGCCAAAAATGGCAGAAACCCTAGATGACTCCCCCACCAAATAATAACATCAAGAAAACATCAATTCTTGGATGCATAGAAGCTTGGATTGATCTTCTTTTATACTTTTTCAATCCATCTTCAAGAAGCTTCTAGAAAATAATTTTATTTTATTTTATTTTAGTGACTTTATGATATAATATTTTATTTAAGTCACTTTATTAAATTAATTAAATATAAGGTCACTTTATAATATTTATTTAATTAATAACCTTAAAAATAATAAATTTAATTATTATCTCCCTTATTTCTCGAATCCAATTGAATCTAGGAAATGGAACCCATCAACTAACTAGACAACTGCCACAAAGGAGCCCCTAACCATGCTCATTAGCCTACAAGGGCCAGGAATAGGATAAACCATCCACAAAAAACATCAGGAAAAAAATGGGGACATTACATGAGCCACTTCTTACCATCTACCCACCTTCACACCAACACCAATTTCAAAACAAACCCATGCTCATCATTGAACCACCCAAAAAGAAAACATTAAGTCCAGGAGATATCTTGAATTTTACAAGGAAAATTTCTAGTAACAACATTTCATGGAAATAAAGTTATAATACCATTGATCAAAAATATAATACAACAAATAATAGGAAACCACTACCCACTCTCATTTCATTACCATTTCCTCAATCTATCTTGCTAAGTTCTCCTTGTTTACCTTTACATAGTGAAAAGCAGTATGATCTTGTGGAACAACTTAAAAACACTCCCACCAAGATATCCTCATGGGATCTTATTCAAGGCTTCCCTAATTATCATAACATGCTTCAAATGGCTTTGAAACAAGATTTGGTTCCCCCTATTGCACACTTGAATGATGTAGCAACCCTATTTCAATTAATGATTTTAGACATTGTTTTCCACCAAAGTGAGCTACCTCCATTAGAAGTGCAGAAAAAAATGAATATTTCATGATAATTTCTATTATTAATAGGACTCAGATAAATAGAACCATTTTTAACAATGGCTAAGGCCTTAACATTTTTAGCATAAAACTTTTGGATGGGATTGGAGTAGATGAAATCCAAATACAACTAGACTCTTTATCTATCCATGGATTTGATAATGTGGGAATACAACCACTTTGTGTGATAAAATTTCCTATTAGAGTTGGAAAGGTCACGTTGCAAACTCCCATCAATGTCATGCCCATTAATATTTCATATAATATTCTCTTGGGTAGACCTTGGATTCAATCAATGAATGGGCTACCTTCAACTCTTCATCAAATAACGAAGTATGTCTACAAGAAAAAGTGTATAGAATAAAGGTCAAACCTAAACCAAAAAGTTGTTTTCACATTAAGAAAGACAAGAAATGTCCCTCAAAAAAATTGGCACCAACTACACAAGTGGAACTTGTGCAAGAGAAATAAAAACAAACAATATTGATAAAGTCAAAAAGTTATTGGAAGATGGTTGGGGTTCATTGAATTTCACACCTACATTCATAGGAGAATACAAGATCATAAAAAAGGAGTCTGAAAAGAGAAAACAAATGGTAATTTCAACACATAATTCAAAAGAACCTTCAAAAGCATCCACTTCAACCACTTTAGAAGAAAAAAATTACACAAAAAACTTTGATGAAATTGATTATGAACAACCACCAAATCCAAAAGAAATGGAAAAAATTTATGGAAGAGGTTATGAACTATTGAAACAAATTGGTTATAGCGGAAAAGGATGTGGTGCTAGAGAACAAGGTATTTGTGTCCCTATAGATCCTAACACACAAGAAACCACTAGTGGTTTTGGTTATTTTACCTTGAAAGAAACAAAAGCATCAAACAAGCCTTCACTCAATATCAACACTCTTACAAAATATTCTTCTAAGACAAATTTAATAGATACTACATGTGGGAATATCTCATGGGATATCCATCAAATTGATGCTTTACATAAAAAAAATCATAGGAAAAATAGTGCTTCATCCTCAAACACATATATTAGTAATGATTAGAGTGCATTAGAGTTTACACCCTCCTTTAAGGGATAGTACAAAATATCACAATATAAAGAGTCTTGTGTATGTATGACTCCTTGTACTAAGCAAGAGATATATTTGTCACAAAAGAAAGGAACATCTTCTACTATTGATCAAGAGAGTACCTTATTGATGCTTCTCCAAGCTCGCTTGATATATCTCACTGAAACAACATGAAAAATGAATTACAATAAAAGTTCATTTTGTACATATCATAGAGTTCATGTTCACTCTACTAATGAATTTAAGGCTTTGAGTAATAAAATTCAAAATCTTCAGGATTGTGCTTCTTACCTTGTCTTAAAGCGCCTATTTCCTCTAATTGATAATGATTTTTCATCCTATCTTGTTTCTCATTAGTATGTGGCATTAGTACATTTATGTATCTTGCTCATTGCCATTCATGGTGGTACAATGTTCAGTTCAACCATATCTCTCTTGGTAGCACTATGATAGTTCTTGGTGGTTGTCTTTGTCTCTATGATTGGGGGGCAAGGATAACTAGTTTATTTTGGTATGCATTTTTTCCAAGGATCCTCTCTTCCTCTCTTTCTACTTAAAATACCAACATAGCAAGTATGTTGAGATTTTAATTGGGGGCCATATTGTCCCTCATTCACTGTTTGAATTTTTCCTTCTTAGTGATGATAGTATACATACCTAGGAACTATGAAATTTTTATTCAAAGTGTGGATTTATTACTTCATGTGACGTGTCTTCTTTGTGGTGATATTATGCTTGATATCCTTTAAGAGAGTGACCTTTCTCAAAATATGAAATCTCTCTTACTAGTAATTCTACGAATTGTATTCCCCAAGATGTGAATATGTTATCCCTGACTAGTCCTCTCTTGGAGACATTAGGTATAATTTTTGGGTGAGTGAAAGATCACAAAGGTCCAAAAAGTGGCAATATGACAAAAAAGTGGTTGAAAAAATTTTAATCTAAAATTGATGAAACAAAAAGGGTTTATTGAGAAAATTATTAGCTTTCCAAAAATATAAGATATGACTTATTTGGAATTAAATAGATAATTATTGTTGATTTTCTACATACATTCTGACTAAAGTCTTGATTGATATGTTTGAAAAATATCTATAATTCTTTAAAAAAAAATTGAATCCAAAAAATGTAGCACATTCTACGCTTCCTATATTATAGGATAAAAAAGTAAAATTTGAATTTCATAAATTTTTGAGCAAGTTATGGTGGTCAAACAAACAAGTTTTAATATTTTTGAAAGTTTTAATAAAAAATTCATAACTAATTATTTACTTGCAAACAAATTAGAAAAAAAAATTGGTACACTTAGGCTTGTGTCCTCTACTTCTATTAAGAGTTTCAAAAATATATATTTATTTTTGCTTGTACTTAGGTCGAACAAACATAAACCTGCTTTTTATTTTTTCCATAAAATTTAGTACTAGTGCATTGAAATTTAAAATTTTCACCAAATAGATTTACCTTTTTATAAAAAAGGAATAGTATTTTAGAAACTACATTCAATTTGCTATAGATTTTTCTTACATATTTTTCAAATTATGTCAAGTTTCCAAACTTCATTTTTCTAAATTTTATTGCCATTTAATGGCCTAGTTTGGATCCCCTTGATCCTGCACTGACTTGTTCCCTAAGTTGAGACCTTACACGCATTAATAAAAATCCCTTTGAACACACCTTATCTTATTTGCATTTTTTTCATGAGTTCTTAGCATAGTGAAGCTTGCTAGCCTTATGAAGCTCGAAGTTCATGTTGTGTGGTACCTTACCAAAGTTATCAGGAGATATGACTTTGGTATGGTTAGTACAATGGGAGCCTATAGATATAGCATGAATTTCTCATTGTACAGTGAGAGCATGTAGACTTGGCATGAATTCAAATCACTTAGCCTCTTTATGGGGGCTCCAATAGTGATGAGGGCGCAACCCGAGACACAGAAAATAACCCACAAACAAGAGAATAATTTTATTATTCAGAGAATGGAGCTTCTTACATGCAGAGGATCTCAAATTCCCAAGTTCTACAACACCTGCAAGCTACAAAAAGCTACAGAATAACCCTTTCGCAATATGCGAGCTTGTCCCCAAAAGTTACACAAAAATTAGAAAACCCGCCCATAAATAGAGCTCCTAGTTTGGAGCCAAAACAACATTCAAATTGAGTTTAGGCAATGGCACCTAAAATTTCAACCATGAAGTTCAAATTTCAAAAGAGCATTTGCAATGTATCTTCTAGAAAGTGCGCAAACTTCCCGAGGCCATAACTTTTGATCTG